>JAPMOQ010036084.1:200051-282367 GCA_026543055.1 Argiope trifasciata
GAAGTATATTAAAGCTAAAAATGAACCTGTTATGTCGAATTCATAATGAATTAATATAAAAATTTCTTAATATTTTTTCGTACGAAAACTAAGAGCTTAAATTTTAAAAATGCACCAAAAAGTCATATTATATTGAAGAAATATTAAAGCAAGCTCTCATATTTTAGTTCAAAATTAAATTTAATGTCATGGTATGAATGTGAAAAATATTATTATTCCCAGCAATGAAAGAATGCACTATAAGCGGATGTTTGCCAGTTTTAATTCATAAGACATTAATCACATTTATTTTTATAAACGCCATAAAAACATAACAAGATAATAATGAGTTTTGCATTATTGAAATATTTTTAAAATTCCATCTTTACTGATATCGATTTATTTGTCAACATCTTTTCGTTAAGTTTTGATATTGTTTAAAAATATGTTTTGTAGAATTTACAACAATTCCCTCCAATGATTTAACGAAAGTAAAATAATTTTCTTTGGTTTAGAAATATTCTATCATATAATCTCCCATCTTTAATAGCTAAATGGAACAAACTTTTTATTATCTCCGCCATTTATATAATAATTCAAAAATTTATGCTATATCATCGTGAAAGACAATATTGAATTATAAATTGGATGATATAGTAATGTATGACGGTATGGGTCATAATTACATTTTAAAACGTTATCTTAAAACAAAACAAGCATAAAAAATTATGGAAATAAATCACAGATTTAAAGTTTATTGCAATTTGAGACTTGAAAATCCAATATTGGAGAAATTATGACAGCCTAGATTTAATTGAATGTATGAACAGCCTCTCTCTTCTAGGAACCAGGTGGATCTCAAAGACCGTTCCTCACAAATAAGAGAGCATACATAGTTGTCTGACTGTCTGCTATTGTCTGTAGGACTAATAATATGAATTTTAAAAACTTTAATCAGCAAAAATAAACTTTGACGATATAGAGTGTATATTTTGAGTAATTAGTTTTAAATTTCGTTTAGGATCTTAATTAATTTAAAATAAGACACATATTTCAGGTTATTTTAAAAGACATTCAAAAATTTTATAGTACAAAATTAATTCATATATAATTTACTCAGTTAAAAATGTCTTTATTTAATGCCAAATGTTATGTTATTAAATGCCAATTTTTAACATAGGATTTTTTGTCAAAAATTATATACATTCAGAAAAAAAGAAAACATATCGGCATGTCTTATTTTCTATTATACATCAAATTTACTGTAGGGATCATAGATTTCAGTCTTTATTTCCAAAAATGATTCGAAAATGTACACTAGATGCAAAAAAAAAGACGTTTTTATAGTATCTTCCATCCTAAGAATTTAGCACCAGGATATAAATTAAGCATTGTTAAAGCCTGTATTTCCATTAAAATAACCTAGTAAAAACATTCTTCAGTTTGCATCAGATTACCTATAATAACCCAGTAGAAACATACTTCAGCTTTAATCAGATTATTTGTATTTAAAAATGATTTCGTAGAAAAATACCTTAATGCTGTGTTAAATGTTATTGTGTATTTTTGTGTTTTTTTCCATGACAGTTTATTAAATTTCCCTTTTTTATTCTAAATTAATCTTCATTTTCTTGAAATGTATTTCAAGATTTATTCAAAATAATTGCTCAAATGAATATAATGCTTTTACATCCAACCCACATTCTTCCTACTTTCTTAAAGATTTTTAATTATTCTACTTTTTTGAAAGAAAAACAAGCTCCACCAAATTAATCAAATGCAAACAAACAATAACTCTTCATGTAAATTAATCAAGTATTAACTATTAATAAAGTCTTATCAACTAGCATTATCCAACCAGACATCAGGAGGATTATTAAAAGGTTCAACGATGCATCTGCCATTAAATTTCCGAAAGTCAAAACTTTGCCAATCGAGTGATCAAGCAAAAATTAACCGTGGCTCACAGAGAGATGAATCTGCGCCCAATGAATGAGTAGCAGAAGTGGAGAAATATATATCTCTGTTAACTTCCATAATAGAAGACATTCACTAAAGTGCACTAATTCATTGTTGTTCAATCGGAAAATGAGAATCCGATAGAATAAGCCAGACTCAAGTCAAACTTCCAAATTAAGATTAGATTAAATTAGATTAGACAAGAAAGGGAAAAGTGCAATTATTTCAGTAATACGACTATGCTTTTCGGGAAATTTTAATCAAATAATTATTTTATTTGCTAGCATAAATTTTGGTTTCAAATCAGGTTCTTGAAAGACTTTCGTTTTTAATTAATACCTTGGAAAATATGTCAATGTACTGTTGGTGTGTAGTATTTTATTTCTTGGATTCTGGTTACTGAGAATACTGAAATATGAAAAGACAAAAGAATTTAGAGTAAGTAAGCGTAAAATGTTATAAATTTGTAACATAATGCAATAGTTTCCTTAATATGCAATAGTTTCCTAAATATATTTCTTAATATGATTTCAATGTCCATACATTTAAGTTAAAAGTATGTTAAAAACATTAGTAATAGAATATTTATAAAAACTGTATTTTTGACATTTTAAAAAGAAATTAAGAATTAGGATTAATATAAGAAATTAATTTTATTTTCTGTAATAAATAGCATTTAACTTGATAATAATTGGAAGAAATACCTAAATTTAACTAACATAAAAAGCAGCTTTTTAATAAGAATAAAAATGAATTTCAACACATAATATGCTCTCTTTTGAGAATATTCGCTTAAAATTAAATTCTTGTAGATTTTTTTCAAACTTTTTAATGACACTATTTCTTACAAGAGGATGTTAAATAAATCAATTCCTCAGTTTTTTTCTTTAAATATCATGGCAAAGAAGGCAACAAGTGAGTAAGAAAATAATTATTAAAGAATTAGAGATCTTATAAGCTGACTTCATGAAACACGTTCCTGAAATAAAATATGAAGTTCAACATATTATGTTCTCTGAATGAATTTCAATTATTATGTTGAAATGGTTACTTTCTGGGGTTGACAAGACCACACACTTTTATTGAAACGTTGTCAGTAAAGATTAATGATGATAATGGAATTTCATCACTATTCCTTAATTATAAAATAATGATGAATGTTAGTTAATTATTTAAATTTTTACCATTATTCAAATGTTATATTTGATTGAAATTTAAATAAAAAATTCAGCATGAGGCATGGCGTATTAAAAATATTAAACTGATTAAATATCTTGGCATCAGTTTTTGGGTAAATATTTTTAAATGAAATATTTTAGTTTCAGAATGATAAAAATTTTGATAAAATTAACTTATAAACTCCACACAAGATCATACAGAAATGTATATTAGATTAATAAACACAGTGAAACATTTATAAAAATAGATATTTATACTCTTGAAAATATTGAGAAACGAAAGAAAATTGAAAAAGTGTTTTACATTCTTTAAAAACCACATAAAGTTTTGTAAATATATATTACATTTTCTTGGCTTATGATAACATGATAGTTTTTTAATCAACACATGTATAAATATAATAATAAATATATAATAGTAATAAGAAATATATACAGCATTGTTGAATAATACTTCAAAGATGCAATTTTTAAAATCACCATTCCTTATAAAGTAAATCCCTACAATAGTTATTATCCTCATGAAAAAGAAATATTTTTGTAGATATTTAATGGAATAATCAATTTTCTTTTACATCTTCTTCTTCATGAAAAAATGATTAATTTTTTTAGTTGAATCGAATAAATTGTGTTTCAAAATTGTTGATTTATGTAGATGTATGACTGAAATTTATTTTATATATATTGTTTTAAAAAGTGCTCAACTTATTATTAATTTATTAGCAATGAATATATAGCATCACAAAAATAAAAGTAAATATAATCTTATCTGAAATAATATAATCATTATTTTAGAATATAATTTTTAAAATCTTGTTGGAATTTGTTCTTGAATTTTTCTTAGAAAATAAAGGACAAATTCCGTTTCAATTTTATTCAATAGCTTTTTAGTACTTATTTTTTATGCATATCACAAATAAATAAGCAGTTATTTATATTTAAAAAGACTGTAATTTTTCTATTATTTAATTTTATAGGGAATGCTTGTTCCTTTGAGAGGGACAAATTAAGATATATTATAATCAATTGTTGAAAATTTGATTACTATCCTGATGCAATATTGAAAAATATTGATTTGCCATGATTTTACATGATTACAAGGCAGATAATAGTACTGTTTAAGAAATTATTGTTTTAACTTTTCTCTATGTTTTGCTGTGACTTATGGCACTTTATAAGCCTCACTGTTATCTGTCAGTAATTTAAGCCAAGTGAGTGTCTCTTGTTTCTTCAGTAGTACCAGCAAGGGCAAAGAGTATTACTTAACTACTTTGTACATCACATTTGCTTGAGCAAACTCTTTTTACATTGGATCACATTCACACACTTCACAAATAGTACTCAGAAGAAGAACAATCATCCCCGAAACGGTGCTCGAACCTCGAACGCTTAGATAAAGGAGAAGAATACCCTCCATATACCAAAACGCTGGAACTTGTCTCTATAATTTATTTGATAACACTTATTGGAAGTCAGATAAATTATTCATTTATAAAAACTATTTCCCATTAAATATAAAATTCATTTTTAGAGATTGGCGTAAAATTAGGACGCTACTTTTTTTTATCAATTTTTAACTGATCACTTCTGAATTTTTAGAGTTTAATGCGCTATTAATTATTATAATGTTAATAACACATCTTGAAAAAAGGTTTCAAATTAATTTAATGAAAATCCAAATACTTTTAACGAACATATGGAATTATATCAAAGGCATTCTTTACAGATTTCTTCAATTTTCTAATAATGCAACATGTTGTAGAAAACTTGATAAATAATTTAGCATAATTTATCATATTTCTGAAAGAATTCTACTTATAAAAGATATATTTTGTAAATTAATTCATGCACGGCATACATCCATACAGATTTCAAAAACACTGCAAAAATAACTAATGGAAAATGCACATCTTTATATATAGCTCAGACTAATTTCTTCGGCTTAATAATTTTTAACTTCCAGAATTGTTACTAATCGCTGACATATTCTTGAACAGGAAACAATTCATAAATTCTTTATATACCTACATGCAATTCAAGGTCATTAACTTTGATAGTCAGACCTTTAATCTTTTACACTTCTAAGCGCAAAAGTTACTCTTGAGTATTTAACAACTCCGAAGTACCCAATTCTTCTTTCATCCGCAATAGGCACGGTGTTTAAACAACCTATCTAAAGAAGAATGATCTGCCTTTCTAGGAAGAGCGCAAGGACAGAAAGGGCTATTTCCTCGCAGAAGAGTACTTAAGGGATCAATTGTTTTCCTAAGGTCTTAATGACTGGGACGTGAAATCGAGATTGAAAGCCGAACAAAAGTTGTTTGTTGCACTTATCACTGTGAACGGAACGTGAGTTTTTGAAAATGGTGCTATCTTAACACATTTTATGTGTAGTTTGTGTTAACTGTACAGAATTCTGGTCAGGAATGTTTGTGGCTAATTTCCAATATCCGCAAATTCATTCCGGAAAACGTGTGATGCTTAACTTTGGTTGCCATTTTTTTGTTATTTAATTGACATTTATTTTTTACATTAACTTTATAAATTTATAACTGAAATAAAGTAATAAATAAATGATTTTTTTCTCTTTTTGATATACATAATTCTAAGTTTTAGTTAGAATTTAAAGTTTTGGTGACACTAAAACAACTCTCCTAAATTAACCCAAAAATTAGAAATACTCTCTAAAATTAATCCAAATATCGATATATTAAATTTTAAAAAAATGTAACTTAAAAATTATCATTTTTTTTAAATTAACATCTTTTGATATTTCTTACACATTTTATAACAATTTTATAGAAAATATTAAACTTCGAATAGTCTTTTATAATTGAAAACTATTTTTTATCTAATTATTTATTCAAACGGTATTTCTAATAAGTAAATCATAAATAATTAAAGATAAGCTTTTCTGCTTCTATTTTTGAAAAGACATCTGCAAATTTTTAAATAGTCTTAAAGGGTCAGTGGATTTCGAAGTAAGAAAAAATGGACGACAACTTGCAATTATTTATATCGTTTCATCACTAAAATATAAGTTTATATTCAACTAAAATAATGTTATAAAAATATGCTGTTCAATAAAATATGTATTTAAAGAGTTGAGAGAAAAAATGTACATCTTACCATATTTTCGCAAAGTTATATAAAAATTATATTTAAATATATTAGAAATGTTTCAGGTATCTTAATTTTAAAAATATTAAATGAAATTGATAATAAAGAGTTCAGTAAAACATTAAAAGAGAATGGGGGACGTATTTTATGTTTTGAGATTTTTAACTAGTTAAAAGACAATGTAAGTTCAGAAAAAACCCTACTATTCCTTTGAAAATTCAATAATTTTGCATACAAATATTAAAAGAAATTAGCATTTAATTTGAATTACAAAATCGTACGCAAGCTTGTTTCAAATAAAGTTAGATTAAGTAATAATAAACAGATGACAGGAGAAATTAAAATTTAAGACGCCTGTGATATTTTGAAGCTTTTGAATATTAAAAGGAGTGATCCAAAAAAAGGTTACCAACCAAAGGAAAAAGGCTTTATTAACAATATGCCCATGATACAAATGGTAATTAAGATACATATGAAGCGTTAACTTCTTTATATATTCACCAAACCTGTTGAGGCTTTCAACACAACGCTGGACCAATTTGTTTAACCCGTCTCGGTAAAAATCAGATCCCTGGCTATTGAGCCAGTTCTCGGCACCTTTTTGAACATCATGAATCCGGAATCATGATATGAATCTGGTTTTGGATAAGTATTTATTCAATGTCTGGAAAAGGAAATAATCACTAACAGCCATATAGGGACTGTATGGGAAGGGGCTCCAAACATCCCCCGAAAACATTTAATGATGTGGTTTTCCATTTGCTGTCTGCACGTTTCAACAGAACGACACAATTTATCCACCATCTGTCTACTCGTTGCTTTGCCCCCGTACACTTTAAGGATTTGTCTGTGAATATCCGATGGGAATGCATTTTTGGCCCACAGAAATCGTATCATATCTTGCCCCTCTCTGCAATACCACTTCTTTAGACGTTTTATCATTATTTTCGCTGTTTCTGGTCTAAAATGCTAACAATATCAAATTGAACAACCATTCTAATTCAACTAGGACATCTGCCTTCACTCTGAGTAACAATATTTCGATCTACAATTTCTACTTTGCAAATACTACTGCCTGTAAACTTTTTTTCTAATCATCCCTCGTATATACCTTTAATTTTTTTAAATAATACATTTCTCTTTAAAATGATTTTTCCAAGAAATTTGACGTAACTATATTATAATACATACATGTATACATCATTTATTTAAAAAAATTAGTGGTTGCTTTAATCAGATGAAAATGCATAAATTTGTTTATAATTTAGTTTAAATAGATGTAAGATATTAAGCTCATTTTGAAACTAAAGACATATTCTGAATTTTTTTTATAAAGTAGGAACGCATATATTTGGAAACAAAAATAAGAAATAAGTTAATGTGATTCATTAAAATTGGAATGCATCGAAAATAAGTGAAAAGTGTTGCGCATAAATAGGTACACTAGATTCAAATTAGTTGACCTATTCTAACAAAATCTTTAAAAAAAAATCATAGTGTAACAGATTGAAATATTACTGTTCTTTTGTATTCATGTTTGTGAATTGAATGCCATGTTTTTTACTACGTTGCCTTTTTTTTTTGCAATGATGAGATCGAAATAGAAAACGGAAAAAAGAAAATAAAAAAAGCCTTATGATAAATAGATATTCTAAGACTTAAAAGTAATTAGCTTATTATTGTAGTAAAAGTTGATTTAATATTTTTTAAATTTATATTTAGGACTAGTATCTGAAATATATATTACTTGACTTTAGTGATTTGCGTATAGATTTGTTAACGTCTAGTGCATATCAGCATAATTTTTAAACTTATTCAACTATTTTCGAGAGGAAAATGGAAAATATTTAACAAAGGCACATTTGATCATACGAATTCGAATCAAGAAGTTAGATTAATAATTTAAAATTTCGTCATTAACTTTTCATATTGTGAAATAGTATATAAATTAGAGGCATTAAAATTTAAAAAAAACTCTAACTATTGTATTAATTCAATTAAATAAAGGTTTTAAAAATATAATTAAAAATACAATTCTTCAAAATTCAGTTTTTAAAAATAAATTTTAATCATTAATTGTGATTTATTTGCGTGTTTGTAACATTTTTCCTATTTTTTTTAATTATATAATCATTTTAAATGTGTACTTTTCAAAAAAATGAAATTAAAAATTAATACTAGATGGCGCCACAAAATTTAAAATTATCAGTTAATTTATGTATAATTTAGGAAAATGTTGAAATAAAATTTTCTTCAACAGGAAATATAAGCATGTTAAAATATAAACGTGAAAAAATATGTAAATAAACGGCTACTTAATTCTATGCATACTTTCTTGGAAAAATAATCTAGTTGGATATAAAAGAGAAAAAAATCTAAAAAATCCTTAATTATTTATAAATTTTAAGAAAAATTTCACTACCAAGCCGAAAATGTACTTCTCTATCAGAATAAAATGGAATAAGTAAAAAAAAAAAAAAGTCTGAAAGAGTATCTCATGGCTATAAGAATTTTAAAGATTTACTACTAAACAACATGACTATCAGTAATTTGCTCGATAAAATTTTAATATGTTGTAAAAGTTTGTCAACTATTACACTTTTGTGCTAAATTCTTAAAACAATTGCAAACAATTCTGTGTACAAGAATTTTTTAAAACTTAATTTGGAAACATTTACTTTAAAAAAATAACTTTTTGTATAAATATTTTAAAATTATAAAAAATATGAGAATAATCGTCATGTAATAATCCTACCGCAATTATTTCCCGTAATTTTAACAGGACCATGATTGCTTGGTTATAAGGCTTTGAACTGGAGAACGTCATGCTCTAGACTCGATTCCATAAAAAAATAGCCGTGTAGGAGGATCTGGTGCACGTTCAACCCTTCGGAGGCAAAACTCTTTCATCCGGTGTGATGTGGAAGTTTCGTGAGAAGGGTGCCAATTCAGATGTTGTTGTCGTCATCTGATCATGGTTCGGAATTACCAGGTTCGTCCCCAAATAACCTTAGAGCTATATTCAAAGGGGGAGTTAATATAACTACCCTTAACAAAAGATATTAGTAATTGTTTTAAGCTATGGAAGTAAGTTTATAACTGGGCATACTTTCAATAAATTTGACGTCAGATACGATTTGAGTGATAAAAAGCTATCCTAAGCATTTCCTAAGTCGACATTATATAAACATAAATTGTTCTATTGTTTGATCAAATGGTAACAAACTGCAGCATAGCTACTTTTTCAGTTACAAATGTTTACAGAAATAATTCAAAATATTAATGGATGAGATAACTTAAAAACCATGATTACAAAGAAAATTTGATCTTTTTTATCAATTGGATTCTTAACTAAAAATTAAACAAACTTTTATAATTTTTTTAAGTAAATTTATTTAAAAAAATATGATACAAACATTTTTACCTATTCTAAAATACAATAAGTAATATTTTTTCTATCAATTCAATGATATTAAATGTATATTCACCAAGAACATTGTTAATAATTAAGAACAAATTTTAAAATTAAAATACGAATGAATGAAGATTAAATTATAATCATAGAAGCACTTTTGGATTAAAAGTTTGAATTTATTGCAAATATTCAGAAGGATATAACATTTTTTTTTAATTTCTTAATGATTCAAAAGTATGCAACAAATTTCTTTGCTAATTAATTATCCAAAAGTATATAACAGTCTTACTTTTTTCTTAATTATCTAAAAGTATATAACAGTTTTCATTTCTTTCTTAATTATTCACAAACATTTAACCGTTTTATCTCTTTTTTTTGATTATTCAAAACTGTCTAACAGTTCAAAAGTACTTTGTGGATCCTTAGTTTTCTTAAATTATTATCCTTCTTTGAAAAAATCAAGTAAGTAATAATAATAATAATTAAAAATCAAGCAGATTTTGGTAAAATCAAAACGAGTTAGCTTGTAGAATCTCTCTCCAGCAGCAAAAGCGTTTCTTGGAAACGGAAAAGAAGAAAAAAAAAATTATATAGACTCAAAATACAAGAAGTCATCGTATTCTCTTTAAATGAAAATAGCGTCGTGGAGTTTGCTTCAGAGACTAGATACGTTGAAAAGTATAAATGTGTCAAAAATTGGAAATGTGAGATTAGGAATTTCAGAAACATATCAAATCTAAGGCAGAAGCAAAACCTTTAAAATTACATTTCTTCCAAAGTGTAAATGGTGGATATTTTCTTCGACAGATGATATATGTTTGGTTATTCCGTTTGTTTTGAAATTCGATATTAGCCTTCTAACTATAAGGGAAATAAAGAAAAGAAATGAAGTGAAAAAATTGAGTTTTTTAATGTTATTTCTCATTTTTGATTTTTATTAATATTTTATATTTCGCCATTATATGCATTATATTCACAATATATTAATCAATATTGTCCCCGATATATAAATTATTATTTCAATGAAAATTTTAAAGATTTGTTTTCTTACATATTAAATAAACTAAATGATTGAAAAACTTCTTTAACTAAAAGAAGACATGCATCTCTCTTGGATAATTGTAAAATATTTACAAAAGTATAAAATTTAAATATTTTTTGAAACTTTCGAAAAAAATATCGAATGTGAAATGCCAAAAAAAGTGTTATTTTATATTATTCATTACATTTTATATACTTTATTCCCATTTTAAATATTCATTTTGTTTCTAACCAATTATCAAAATAAACTATGGTACCGATAAGGAAAATAAAGGAGAATAATCACTAAATTCCATCTTGAAACTGTCGTCGGCTATCTCAAAAACTATTTTGCACATAGTTTGGTATTAGATTTTTGTACAAATTGTTGCACTAGACCAAAAAAGAAAAAACTTCTTCGATAAGAAAAGGACGAAGAAACGAAAAAAAAAAGAAAAAAAGATCCCTAAAGGAGGTAAAAAATTTGAAATAGTATTCTACATGATGGCAAAAAGACCAAATGACATCCCTCTTTGAACTGGAAAAAAGAATTTATTCAGCAAAAGAGCCGCATGTATGCTAACAGACAACACTATTTTGTATCTTTGGCATTTCTAACATCAATTCAATCCATTAAAGTATTAAGCTTGTTTATCTCAGTTTGGGGTATCACACGCAAAAGTGCTATAAAATCGATGCAAATTTCTTTGTATTGGGAATTTTTAATTTTTTTTCCGTACAAAATTCCGTAAACAAACGGAATATTTTATTTTTTACTACTATAAAACGATATTTCGATATAATTGTGACTTTTGTTTACATGCTGGCTACAATACATGACACTAGGTTTTGAAAGATTATAGAACATATTTAGGAACCTAAGATAGTACATTTTGGTATTAGGATGTTGAGATAACCTCAGCACATCAAAAAATTGCATTGTGATGGAGAATAAAAACATGCATGTCAAAATTACATTTCCAATGCTAAAGTTCCCCTGCATGATTGAAAATAAATAGATTAATTTTCTCATTCAAAGCTTTATTTTTAACTGCCTTCTTAAAAATAGGAATATTATATAATTTTTTTTCTAATATTTTCCTCAAATTAATTATGCAAGTAGTGGTCACGATGTTTATAAATGATTTTACATCTATTATATTTTGCGGATGGTCAAGTAAATTTAAATACTAGTAATCAAATAAAGAAATAAATAGTAAAACAGAAAAAAATGTTGTTTATTGAGAACTGCATTAAAACTCTTATGACAAAGATCTTCCTTTTAGTAACTACGTGGAATCTCATCAGTTTTGAACAAGTTTCTGGCAATTAATTTTTAAATAAAAACAGTTCAAAATCTTTTTTTTTTTTTTGCGCCTGTGAAAATTTTCTTTTAAACTGTATGTAGGCAAATTTCTTTTATTCTTTTTTCTATATTCAATTATTTTGAAAAAAAAGTAATAAGTTATTGATTTTTTTAAACATGATTGATCATTATTTTTTCTTTAATAGAAAGTATTATGACAAGGTGATAAGGTAAACATTATTCATATTTGACTGAAAATTTATTACTTAATTTTAAAGCAAATATCACTATAAATATAACATAGAATAGAAAAGTTTTTTCTTTTAATAATACATGATGAATTTCAGGAATTTCTTTGTTTCTTATCATTGGTGTGCGTTTGAAATATTTATTTGATTGGATCATATGGATCATTATTCCCATTATACAGTATGCGCTTTCTAAAATAACGTTCAAAATATCATTTTATTCAAAGAAATAAAATAAATAAATGTTACATTAAAAAAAAACAATAAATTTACATTGAAAAAGGTGAAAGAGAGAACAAATTTTTGACTTCAAATTTTTTTTAAAAATTTGTTACATTATTTTTGAAAAAAAATGATCATAAATTTTAGAGTTTAGCCCAATAATTAAAAAAAAAGATTTTTTAAGCTTTTATTCTAATGAATCAAATTTTATTCTTTATAAGCCAGTATTTAAAAACAATTTTAAAAATGATTTTTCATTTATATGTAATCATGAAATCGTAAATATTTAGAGTAAAAAGCAAGTTAAATAACATATTTCATTGAACCTTTTAGGGAACGCTATTACCTGCGAATCAGCTGCTCATCAAAGGAATCTAACATAAAAATAAATTTGATTGCATTTTCTACAAACAAAAATACCAGATATCTTATGAACTTTTTGTGGTTGTGTTTCAGAAATGTTGATAATATATGTTTAAAGATCAAATTCCTGAAATCTTACCTGAAATAATGCTTTCAAAAGTACAGTAAAATCATTCATAAAAGTATAGAAGGCTTTCATGAGCATGAATCTGCAGTGGTTTCATGATACAAAAGTAAGAGGTTCATTTTCCAGTCAGCATACTATTACTGTACCAGATGTAAGGAATTTGTTCAAATCAAACATATCTGGAAGGCCAGAAAAAGACAAATTAGTATTGAAAAAAGTTACTTGAGGTATTTTTATTATAATGTGTCTAAGGAAATAATTTCGTTACCATACGAGATGATTTAAATTTATTTTATTAATATAATTGACAAAATTAATAAAAAAAATCATTGATAGTAAAGTGAAAATTTTTTGTATTTCAATTTGCTGAATGCATAATTTTTCGTAATTGTTTCTCTTTACAAAAATTAAGTCATATATGATATCTGAAAATAAAAGGAATCATAGAGATGTATAAATGTATAACAACAATTTATTTTAATTTCATTTTGACTTTAATGATCGCTTTTAATCATAATTGTATTAATTTTTTCGTGTTGTACTAAATAATTAAATTATAAAAGGGCTCAGAGCGAATTCATCTTTTGATGATTCTCCTCAGCTTAAATACGTCAACTTCAATAAATTTTAGGTATTTTTATGCTGATAATTATAGCTTGACTGAATTTATTTTTTATCAGTAGCATTTATTTCTTATCAAAGATAAGCATCAAATCATAGTAATGGGTAAAAAAATAATTTTCTTTATTAATAATCTACAAAATTGTTTTCCTATGTCCAAAGATCCAATAATAATTGTAAAAAAGTAATGAGTATCATTTTATATAATATTTTACAAATGATTTTCATATATTTGCTCAAAATAAAGACTGTAATTTAAATTTAATATTCTTTAAAAAAATCATTAATTTTTCTTTTTTTAATAATTTAGAATTAAAATTTTACAGCTAACACTAAATTATTAAATTAAGACATATTTAGAAATAAATTTCTTCCAGTTCTGCACTCTAAGAAAGTTGTAATTCTAAAAATTTGAGAAATAATTAGTTGTTTAAAAAGATCTCTACAAATGCACTAGATTTAATGAGGCAAGAATGTGAAACTGAACTGTTTAAATATCGATAAAACTTAGCCATCCATCAATATTTAAGATGGAATCTTTTATTTTAATACATTTGAAGTGTTTAACTAAGAACCACTCTAGAAGTAAGCTACTAATTATATGTTCGAAGGCTCTCTTATCACTCTTTAGGTATTTAAGTCATTGCATTCGAACTTAAATTTGTCTTTAAATGACTCTACGCTCCAGTTACATATAAACTGGGAAAAAGTTTGAAAGTCCTTGCTTTTCTGTCTTATTAACTAATGCATATTTTAAAAACCACTCAAGATTGCTTAGAGAAAGATAATTACTAATGATACAGCATCTGAAGTTGATATAAAGCAAAATTTCTACAAGATCTATCAATTTTGAATTCATTCTCTAATCAACAAATTTAGGGTGTGTAAAGAGCATACTTTTGATTTAATGGTAAAAAAATTTGGTTCAGCTTATATAACATTGCTCTTATTCATATTATTTTTAAATATTAAACGACTTTATTATAATAATTTGAGATTGAAATTGTATATCTAGAATCTTTTTTAATATACAGGAATGAATTTCCCTATAAGTTAATTCTCAAGAATGATTGGCAATAGATGTCGGGGTAGTATAGTTGTTGTTTTTTAAATTTCTGAACAAGTTGATGAAAAATATTAACACTGGCTGATAACTGAAGGATAATTAAAATTATTTAATTGTTTGATGAACAAGTTTAACATTTAAAAACTTAAAACATGATATTTATGCAACAGAAATAAATGATATTTAAAGACTTTTAGAGATAAAAATCAGATAGTTTCAAAAACTGAAAAAGGTTTGAAAAATAATGCAAAGACTAATTATAACAAATATACTGACATAATGACATGGGTGTAGAGCATCTTCCCAATGATCCGGGCTTCCCGGTTCAGGCATAGTTGTTATTCTTCTGTGTTCTATCTGTGAGGTGTGTGAATGAGCTTACTCATTACTTTCGTTTTGAGCCTGGAAAACCATATTCTATTCTAATGTTAGAACTCATTTTTTTTTCCTTTTTTCTGTGTGTCTACTTCTTTCTGCCAAACATTTTTTTTTTTTAGATCAAGATTAAAGAATGCTCTAACTAGTGTCCTGGCATAATGGTAGAGTGTTGCCTTCGGGGTTCTCGGTGTCCAGCTTCCGAGTCCCGACTCAGGCATATGTGTTCTTCTTCGGTCCCTGGGGTGTGTAAATGCATCCTCTGAAAAAGAGGCTGCGCATATGAATGTGACTTACGTAGTAGTTAAGTCGAAATCTTGATACTAGATAATGTTACAGAAAAAACAAGAAACGCTTTCTCGACTTTAATCTTTGACAGATAACTGTCGCGTCTTGTAAATTGCCATAAGTCAAAAAAAATATTAAAACATGGTGGATTTTTCTCCAATATTATATTAGGAATATTTTTTGTTTAGTTTATTAAAAATAAAGATAAAATAATATTTAAACATAATGTATTAATTTGACGTACTCAGAATATACTATTTCAGCATCTGCTTACTTTATAACGAAAAATGCGCATACATAAGACTTTTCTGATTCAGCTTATAGTAAATTTGTATCGTGTTTAAATGATCATTATTTTCTATTTAATAGCATTAAGCTTTTAGTTTGAGTCAATCCTTCTTAAAATCAGATATGATGTAGAACTATAACATCAGAAAAATCAAGCGTGAAAATAACATTTCACAAATTAAAAAGCAATATTCCCAAATAGAAAAGATCACACAGAATACTGATAAGCAAAATAAAATGTAACCTTCATCTTTAAATCACATCCAGAAACTATATTAGAAAAATTATCTTTACACAATTATTACACTGCGTCATCAAAAATTATTCCATTTTAATAAGGAAATTACATCTAGATACAATAGCAGAAAATCCTCTTTACACAATTACTACACTGTATCCTTAAAACTTCTACCATTTTGATTTGAAAACCACATCTAGAAACAATAAAGAAAATCTTTTTTACATAATTATAACGGTGCGTCGTTATATATCATTCCGTTTTATTTGAAAATCACATCCAGAAACAATAACAGAAAATCGTCTTTACTCAATTACTAAATTGCGTCTTCAAATATTATTCCATCTGATTTGTAAACCACATCTAGAAACAATAACAGGAAAACATCTTTACACATTTATTACACTGCGACATCAAAAATTATTCCATATACAACTTTATGCGTCCACAAACTGCTACATTAGCCTGTAAAGAACCTCTTGAATAACTTTTCTTGAGGATGTCACCTACAAAATAAAAATGTGCAATAGGAACAGAGTAGAAAAAGATGCAAAATTCTTTTTGTATATGATTTTCTCGAGTATTTGGCACGGAGGAAGAGGCAGAAAAAAAAAAGATAAAAAACAAGCAACATCTTTTTCGCCTATAAAACGTGCTTATTTTAGGTGAAAAGAAGGTGTAAATATGCTGTTACAGAGCACCACACATATCCTCTATCACTTCTTACACCTGCTTATATGGTCTATAAAGTATTTTGGCTGCTATATCCATCCAGTGGCATTTTGCACGAATATTTGCTTTAAGCTCTTTCCCAGACATCTCATTCAGGAAAGCAGTTAGCTTGATCAGCATTCTTTCTTACATATAAATTCTTACTTATGTTTAGAGGAAAGCTAAGATAAAACAAGCAATTGTGATTTTTTGGAATAAATGTCAAATTACATATAACTTACAAGACCCTAATAAACTAGTATATGTAATTATCAAAACGTTACAAAATGGCAAAAATTCCTTTTATTTATTTTGAAAAATCATTGCTTATTAAATGGACCATAACTAAGATAAAGCTAACAAGAGAAATTTCACGTCCAAAATGCTTTATTATATATAAAGTACAGGAATCAAATAAACGTAAATATATGTACATAATAAATGTATGTAATTCATATATTATTATATATAATAAATATATATAATAATATATGAATCGATAAAATAAATATATGCAAAATATCACACAATGTGTACATATGAGTTTTTGGAACTATCTGATATGTAAAATTAGAGCATCAGATTTCAACATAATAATTACATTTTATCCTTGTTAAAAATACATGGAATTTAAATCTGAAAAGCATAGAATGAGAAATTCATAATACAAGTATAGCACATTGAACTGAAATTTGGTTTTGGAATGCCATTCTAATTCAAAAAAAATTATATTTTATATTAATATGAAACTTACTTACAGTGTTTTAAGAAGTAATACTCATTTTAAATAAATTTATTTCTGTTATGTAATTTAGGATGAATGTTAAAAGATTAATTCACGGATTATACTTTTAGAAATAGAACGCACTAATCCAAGTGTGAGTACGAATGAATATAAATCGAATATTACTTAACCGAATTATTCGTATGAAATAAAATGATTCAAATGTTTAACATCTCACTAATTTGAAACCAATGCAGAAATGATTCTTCTCTTCAATGTTCCCTAAAGTACCTTTCAGAATTTCAATGGGGTAAGTCATTGTGGTGAATTATTTTGTAAACAGGCTTAAGTAGAAATAAAAACCTTGAATTTTATATAAAATAAATGGATATTGCATTGAAAAAAACTTCTTAACTTTATCTCTATTCATTATCGTCCGTTAAAGGGAGACTTTTACAGAGCGGCCGTAACTTACTTCTAACGTGGTTTTACATTTTAAAATTTTTAAACGTTTAAAATGATTTCTAAATATCTACTTGTTTGACTTCTTATTTTTGTTTGTTCTAATGTGGCGAAAAACTGCTAAAAGGTAGAAATTTTCACGGACAAGAGAGTAATAGAAAGTCATAAATATGCAAGATGAAACATGATAAATATAAATAAAAGATGACGAAACTCAAATAGATTTCAATAATGCTCTGAATGGAGTTAGTCATTCTTCTGTCGTCTGTTTTATGAACTATTTTATTATTAAGCTAATATATGTGTTATTGTCGAAGAACGTAAAGAAATAGTGTTAGACTTAACTATTTTTGATAAAAGCTGCTCAAACTCTTAGGAATAAATGGCAAAAGAGAGTTCTTTGTCCGTAGATATAAAAAAAGAAAATTACATTTTTTTCGAGAATTCTATCTCTCGGTTAATATTGGTTTTCGTTATGTTGTTGAAAGACCTTGAAGGAAATGCATATGATTAGAGTCGAAATTAAGAGTTTAAAATTTTCAATTCATGATATTTAGGCATTAGCAAGATTGCAAGGCTTTCGATGCACAAATCTTTCATTTTGAAAATGCCCTAATTTCAATAATAATAATAATACTTTCACCTTCCATATTAAGAAATTAAAATTTTATATTGTTTTGAATGGGATAGCTCGTTTCTGATTTTGTAGACATCTTCATTTACTTCCAATATACATACCTCAATGGTTCAGATCCGGAAAGAAATTAGCGTGCCTGTGTAATCACTTGCACAAAGCATTATACAGAAAAATATACATATTTTAAATGAGAGAAACATTTCAAAGAAGTATGAAGCAATATTTTCGTACTAAAAATATCCTCTATCCTGTGAGGTGAACTTCCTTATCTATATTTGTTTAGTTTTACTTTTTTTTTCTTTGACAAGTATTATAGTAGATCGCAAAGAATATCTGTCAGCGAATGTTGAAAAGTGATTGTGGTTTAGATGAGGTTTTATTTATGAGAAGTGAAGGTAAGAATTTAATATCAAGGTAGCATTAGTCTGTTTTGATTCCGGTAGAGATTAACTTGATCTCGATCAGTTACAATGGCCGATAAAAAATTCCCGGTCACACCATCTTTGGCCACATTTCAAAAAATATATTTGGAAAGGTATGAGTTTAAGATATTTTTTCATACATCTAAATCTCTAAGAATAAAGAAAACTTCACAGTTCCTACTATTATGCCTACATAAATGGTACTCCATATGCCTACTTCAGTTTTCTTGGCTATGCATGTCGACTTATTACTAACAAAACTGTTTAACCCAGATGTATCGAATTTTAGCGACTAAGCGATCAGAGACTGACTTGTTTAAATTTTAAATAATCAAACTTACAATTTTGGATTTTTTCATAGTAAATCACCGAAATAATATTTTGAAATAATAATTTTTACATTTCTCTGAATTTTAAAGTATAGCGAAATACAAGAAACAGAGTTTAAGCAAAGTTATGTTTTAACAATATTATGAAGTAAAAAGAGGAGATTTTAGGTTGGTTCATATACGCAATAAATCTAAATAAATATTATGTTACTAAAATACGATGGTATGAGTTATTTCATTATGACGAGTTTATTTAATTATGAGAAAAAGTTATTGCTCCGAAACACAGGTTTACAATAATTTCATTTTATAAGTAATTTTGATTATTTTTCCTTTCTAAGATTTTTTTATGCACACACAGTTCTCAAAAGAAAATTATAATTTCAATCCTATTTTTATAAATAGAAATACCCATATAGAAGATAAAATAAACAAACAAAAAATAACAATGCATATTCGAATATTGATACTAAGGCAAACTCAATGAATTTCAAAACAATTAAAGTAAATTTTAATGCCCGTGGTTCAAAATGGCTTCTTTTACCTAGTTCAACAAATTCAGCATTTTTATTTCAACCACAGATTCTGTTTTATTGCTACCAATCATTTCACGAAATTTTTTATTATTTTATTTTTTTAATACAGGGAAAAAGTCAATGCTCAACTTCTTATGAAGAAAACAAAAACTCCCAAAGGCTAAAAATTCGATAAGTTGAACTTCAAGACATTCTTTGTTAAAAATCGGTTCTTTTATTATTTCTTTTTGAATCCAAAAGAGGCCTTAGGGTTCGATAAAGATACGAAGGGAAAGAATTATCCTTCAAAATACTTCGAAACTCCTTCATCTATGACATGGTCACTTACATTCAAGGCGTTGTTGACCATCTCTATTTCTCCACAATCATCAAATTTCTGAAGCATTTAGCAGCAGAAATTGTTGGATGAATTTTAACTAAACTAATTTTTATTTGTCGGTCACTAATTTTATTATTTGCTTTGTCAGAATTGTAGAATGCATATTAGAATACTCATAGTACTCATTTATTATAAATAAAATTAATATTAGTGTTTTATTTTTTATATTTAAATAAAAAATAATTTTAAAATTCAGACTTAATAAGAAACTCTTTCATTAATGCATGTTTTTATATAATTATTGTTGTTTTTTTTATGGGAGAGAATAATGTGAGATTTACTTAAATAAATTCTTATTTTATTGATTTAGATGGTTTTATCTTAATTTTTTTTGTTTTAAAGTATTCATTTTCTTTTAAGGTATATGGAAAAACAGTTATGACACTTATATACCACAGTTTTTCTAAATATATGCATTTTCTCTCATTACACATTTTTTTTCTCTATTCTTGCTGAAAATCATTAAAAATGGTTTACATAAAAAAATAAGATATGGCTTTTTTTTTAATTTGTGAAAAATATGATTCTAATTATTTCAGTATACAAATATTTTCTCAGAAAAATTACAAATAATAGCTAAGACAATATTCTCTCTCTCTTTTCTTATGGATATAAGATTTAATCTTGAAGAAATGCAGTGGATGACATCTTATTTATTAAGGCTTTATAACTGTATTTTTAATGAATTTAAATTTAGTTATTAACATAAGATATATTTACACAAATAGACAGTGGTTAAACATGATATGCATTTTTGTTTAATTTTGACTTAGTATTTTATCTTATTTTTGTGAAAGATGAAGCAGGGAATTTCAGCTTTGATGAATAATATAATCATCAACAAATATCTGTAATTCTGGATGCATCTTTAAAATATATCCACTTATTCTATTGCGGTATTATAAGATAAACTAATTATATTTTCGTTTTAGCATCAAGTAACTCAGAGAGATAGTTTTATTTTATATTTAAAGTGACTGAATTCGGCTTGTAAATAAGAATAAATTATATCACTAAATCCCTGACCCCCATGAAGGCACATGAATAATAATTACTGAATGACTGGACCACCGCAAAAGTAACACTGGAAGGAATTATTGTTCTAAGGAGTCCTAATGACCATGATCAGCCACGGTACAATCCCTCTCTAAGGAAATGAGTTCTTCATCGATGGGAGGAGCTAGACCTAGACTTTTTTGTGCACCCTTTAGGGTGGCGAGAACCAATAACTATGCCTGAAGATTTTCATACTCAATTCGAGGTGTGCCCTGAAGGTGGAGAAGTAAAGAATTAAAAAACATAGTTATAGGATGTAAAATTCAATTTATTTATATTATGTTATGCTAGATTGGAATAAAAGTCAATGAGCTATTGGCTGATGTTTTAATTAATTTTTATCTATGCTGATCCATTATACTCTCCAATAATAAAAATGCTCGGAATTGTTGTATTATTCTGATTCAGTTTTCTTTTTATGTTTTCTGATTGGCATTGCGTATTTCATATTAATATATCGCTAAACAAATATCCACTAATATAAAAAGATTATTTCAAACTGAAAGCCCTTAAGTTTATTAATTCAAAGAATTCTAATCGTATTTTTTATTTATTTGTAATGCCAAGATATATTTACATCTAAAAGGTGTTATAAGTAATATTTCGTTTTATTCATTAAATTCTCTATCATTGTGCTTGGCAAATTTTATAAAAATTTCAATCATCTAATCTATTACAGTCAAAAATTTTATATTATTATAGGATAATAGTCTGTTGAGGTGAACAACATATTATTAATATTTAAAGAATAATTACCAGATATATCAAAAACCTTAGGTAGTCATTTGCTGTGATTTTCCGATTTTTCATCATAGTAATATTCATATATATCATAATTTGTGGCTGCTTTACTGGATGCACCGATTAACACTGAAATTGAAGCTA
This sequence comes from Argiope trifasciata, assembly GCA_026543055.1. Lineage (NCBI taxonomy): Eukaryota > Metazoa > Arthropoda > Arachnida > Araneae > Araneidae > Argiope > Argiope trifasciata. The sequence goes on from JAPMOQ010036084.1 coordinate 222,006, forward strand.
ACTACAACATCGAGGTATATCTTCGTTGAATTTACTACTCAGTTTATCTATGAATTATTATCTATATTTAAAACTAAACAAATGCCACATTTTATGGCTGAAATGCAAAACCTTTCAATACATCCGACTGCCCGTGAGATCAAAATAAAATTGAAGAGTTTACCTAATTTAATTTTAGATGAAGTTACAATTTTATTTGCGTGATGTCATTATAAGAAATCGTCGACACATTTTTGGTTAAAATTTAAGAAATTTGGAGTCATATGAATTCTCCAACTTTATCGGATTCTCTTTTGATAAAACAAGAAACATAAAAATGAAGATAGAAAGCAAAAATGGCTGTATTTTGTTATTGACTAAGTTAAGAATATTTCATCATTATCAATAAATGATAATTAACGACCAATTGATATGAAAAAATACGATCTTCACACAAAAAGTAAGCTGAGTTTTATTAGGGGAAAGTAATTTATGATATGGAGCTTTCAGTTACGCATATATCTGTGATTTCAGTATTCTGGAGTTCAATTTATCAAAAATAAATAATTCAAGAATGAAAATGGATTTAAAAAACATCCAGGTCAGTTATTATATTGACTATATAGTTATTCAGATTTTAAAATTATCTTTTACTTAATTTTCCTTTTTTTGATTGTCTGCTCATCTTTATTGTGATTTACTTAATGCAAATTTTTAATTATTTTGTCATGTGGATATCATTTATATAGTCATTTTTTTGTTGATTTGAAATCTAATATGTTGCGTATGGCACTGAAATTCTGAATATGTCTAATTTTCTTTAATATTGAAATTACTATAAACTTTTCTATGTAATATGTTAGTAAATATGATTAATTTCCCATATAATATTTAAAAAAAATTAATTAAATCATAGTGAAAATTGCTTCGATTAATATATTTTGGAATTTATATGAATGTTAAAAAGTAATCCTGTTGAATCTTCTAAAATTTGCTTCAGGGAATTTTTTTTTAATTATCGTTTATCGGTGATCGTATGAATACAAAAAAAAAAAAAAACTTTTGAATGAAATGTTTCCTTTTTCCATTAAAAATGTGAAGCATGCATTCCCAAACTGGAAGAAATTACAAAAGATATACTACTCAAATCAGAAAGTTCCGTCTCACACACTGACAAAAATATGTATGTTTACATATTTCATTTCTGATTTTAAACTACTAACTTGAAGAAATTACGATTGCGTTTATTTCAAATTATTCTCGTTCTTGTAAAATTTAATGTACTATGAGTGCCGTACAGTTTCGTGCATTTAGCTACATCTGTCGCCACCTCATTCCAGAGATTTACCCTTTCCTCAGGCAAAATGTAAGCTTGATTAATCACATAGTGCACATAAATTCCAGAAAGTGCTCAGTATTGCTAGTTTCAGAAATACTCTCGTGCTTCAATAGTTTCAACTAATAAAACACCTAACTATAACCGAAACAATAAGACATATAGAGAATGGTTATTTTTAATTAACTTTACTAATAGTAAAGACGGATTAATGTCGATACGGTATAGTAATGTAATGATGGGGAGATTTTCGTTGAATTTTTATTTAATTAAATTTAAGCGATAATCTGGCAGTTATCTGCTTTAATATCTTTATTTAATAAAAAAAATATATATCTTAAAAGTAATTTATTCTATTATTACTCAATCAGACTTATTGTTGTGAATTTCTTGGATTTGAGTTTTTCAATTAAAAAAAAAAAGTTTTGCATAGTGTTTAACAATGCGTATGATTATTCCATATATATTTCACTGTTTCATCAAATCTTTCCTTTGACAAAATCAGGTATTGTTAAAGCATTTATTCATCCTATTGTTGAAAACTTTAGTTTATAATACATGGGGAATCAGAAAGTGAAAATCCAGTAAGGAAGAAGACAGTATGAAATTAGGAGACAGTTCATTAGAAAAACTCTATTTCTCATAGCATTATGGATTGGACTCCACATAGAATTTTCATGAAAGTAAAGCTATTAAGGAAAAATGAATTTAAATTACATCATTATTTAATGTTTGTAAGTACTGTATACATATATTCTTGATTAATAATTAATGAATAAGAGATTTAATTGAAGTATCATTCTGTTAATATATCTAGAAAACCAAATAAATAATAGCCAAAGTAAAACAAAAATGGAGAGGGAGAAGTGCTTACCTAATATATTGTTCCCATTACTTCATAAAATATAATTTTGTGCTTAATAAAATGCTCCATGAAATCTATTGAAAAATAAAACCCATTTGTATTATCCTATAGTAAAATTTTCATTTTTATAAAAATATGGTCAAACAGTTTAAATTTATTTAATATGATTAAATTATCTATGAATGTATTATCCAATATAAGACGAATGACAGAAAAATTTTAATGTGTTATAAGTCAGAAAAAAACCTTTCAAATCTATGGATAAAAAATGATTATCTAAAACCTGGTATGTCATGTACATATACTCATTGTCATATGTGAGCAAACAATGTTTCTGAAATAATAAAATGTAAATTTTCAAATGCCATTTTAATAGTTCATATTATAATATATCATTCTCATCATTCCCTGTTTATATAAATAGTATATGCTACACAATTTAATTATTTTTTTATTTTACACATCAATTGTCATCATTAATTAATTTAGTTCAAATATTGAGTTTAAGGGTTAAATTATTATTTTATTATGCAGTTTATTTGATTTAATAAGCTGTTTGAGTTAAATACAACGCCTCTTTAAAATAACTAAATGATGTATATTGATAAGAACATGAAAAATAGAAAATATTGAATTTCTTACATGAAGATTTAAAGTTAAATTTAATAGGATTATTTTACTAACTTAAATATTTGCACGATTTTTTAAATGTTATTTACATTTCCTTTAAAAATAATTCCATTTTTTATTAAAGAGATTTTTTATTAAATTTTATTTGAACATTTTTTTAAATTGGTAATATTTTCTTCCTTGGACTTCGGGGAATTTTACCCATCTTATTGTAAAACAGATGTACAATAAATCTATCCATCTTTATTTCGAATTGATTTTTAAGAATTATGAACTAACCGATTAAACAAAAAAAAGTGGATCAAGAAAAAATTAGCAAACTCGAAGAAAATTTACAAATTACTAAATACAATTTTTCAATTCCATATATTACGTACAAAGAACCCTTCTTAGGTTTGGCATCTGTATTTTCTTTCTCTTTTGAGCTTATTGAGTTTTATAACAAAGCAAATTAAAAGTAACTGATTAAAATTAATGTTTCTTCTTATTCAGATATAGGTAACAAATAGCTGGTAATGCATTGCTACAATTTGAATTTAATTAACTTAAAATGTAATTATACTTTATGCAAACTGAATTTACAATCTAACGCTTTCATGCCTGAGTTTGCCGACATCATAAAAATAAATTTTTTAGTGATTCATAAATAACATATGTCTAAAAAAATTAATTGATTAAAAACTAAAACAATTGTTTTTCTTTTTTAAGACAATTTACAAAAATACAATTGCACTGAAATAAATTTTTAAAACTATTTGAAAAGATAAAAAATGACATATTTTGCTGTTAATTTAATCATTCTAGGTTTCCATTCGCATTTAAATATTTTTTAGTGAATTTAATAATTTTTAATTATATGTATAGCTGTTGATATGATGTTATTTCACTTTTTCATGAAAATTTTAATCGCAAAAGATTATTAAAGAAATAGTATTAAACATTTATAAAGGTGTTGTTAAATATCTAAAAAAATTCTGTTGAAGGTAAACAAAGATGAATTAAAATTATTCAAAGAGTAATATTTTAAAATTAAACATAAGTTTTTTTTTTCTTTTATCAAATGTATACAAAATGTATTGTAAAACTCTTCGAATTACCTTTAATTTTAATACATTTAAACTACTATTTAAATTTCAATAATAAACTCTTCGTTGCACTTTCGAATTGATCACAGAAAGCAAGCATGCCCCAGTCATTAATCTTTCCTATAAGACGATGTAAAAAAAGTATAAGATAAACCGACAATAAAATGATGATAACTATCTGAACTAGTCATTTGATATAAGAATGAAATATAGTGTAAATAGTTAATAACGATGTTGAACATATCTGAAAAGTAATCAAGATTCTTAGTAGTTTGATTTTAATTCATCTGAAACCTGTAATTAAAAACACAAAGAAAGAATCATCCTATCACTTGTCAAAACTCATATTGGAAGCATTATCTTTTGACTGATTCATATTAAATTATGAATCAGACAAAAGATCTCTTATTAGTTCATTATTATTTATAACTGGTAAGTAAAAATAATTGAACAAGTAAAGCAAAATTTGTTAATTAATTGGGATATTTTTATCAATTAATTAGGAAATTATTGGAAAAGTTTGGTATTAATTAAGATAAAAATTCAGTTGCAATTGATTTAATCAAATTCCAAAATATTGTATATGTTATTTTTATCTAGCCAGTGCTTTGACACGTGAAAACTAGAAACTAATTAACTATTGAATATAATTGAACTTCAATGCAATGTTAATTAAAGTAATAAATTTAAATCAAAAAGCAATCACTATCAAATATCTAATAAATTCATAAGAAGTTGAAAGAATTAATTTCAAGTTAACATAGTTAATAATGTTATCTTTCTGGATCCAATTATTGTTGATAATCACGCCATTTCAAATTTCCATTCTTATTTACCTTACGATAGATTGAAAAATCCAATATAAAGCTAAAAAAATTCAGCTGTTAAATGAAAAAAATCAACCATAATAATATTATTTACCGAAACGGTTAAATTTCATTTTTAAAAAAAATGTTGAAATAAGTAAAATTAATATTATATTGGCTCTATTTTATTTTCTTTAAAAAGTAAGTATATCTGAATTGAAATTGATCATATTTGATCGAAAGAAATTAAGAAAATAATTTTAAAATCATGTTTTGTTTCCTATTTTAATATCATAATTTTGATTACCATTAATCTGCAATCATGAGAGGACGTTTAATATTACATCTAAGTAATGGAAACAATTTGTCAGCTCATTAATATTTTAAAATACATTAACGTTTTATAATACATTACAAATAAAGAAGTACCAGACATAAATCATTTTTCATATTACAATATTGTACTCGAAAGCTGAAATAATTCAACTGTTAAATGAAAAAATCAACAATAACATTATTTACCGAAACGGTTAATTTTCTTTTTTTAAAAAAAACATGAAATATTCATGTAATAAATAAATAATTAATTAGTAATTTTTTATAAATATTGCTAACCGATTTTCACATAGGTTTCAATTAAAGTTATAATAATCTTATTATACATTTTAATTTTTCTTTGCATTGATGATGCAAATTTATCATATTTGATTGCCTTTATTCTGCAATCAAGAGATGGCGTTTAGTATTATAGCTAAGTGATGCAAATAATTTGGTATAATCGTGATTTCCTTTAAGCTGTTAAAAGGGAGTCTCTAATTAGGTTGAGTGGTTTCTGATGAATTCGATTGTCAATCGCAATGGAGTGGGCTATTTCAAACATCACTTAACCCGATGTCGCTGTCAGTTAATCACAGAGCCGTAGCTGCAAATCCGATAGAAAGCCATTCGTTTTATTCGCTAAAAGAGTGAGAGAATAGAGCAATTTTGTGCAAAGCGACTATCGCTTACAGACAAATTAATTGATTTTATTTTGACGTGTACATTAAACTCGCAATAGAACATGTCTGATTTCGCAAAGCATTGAATAATGAAGTTTCAAAAAAGTACTAACAGCATAAATTGAGGAATGCATAATTAATGAAAATTTTACGAAAAACATTTATTTCAATCTATTGTATCTGGAATATTCTTTTACCGTTCTGAAACTTATAGTAAATATGAAATATGTGTATATTGTGAACGTGCAACTTCTCACTCTTCATTTAGTTATAAACATTCTTTCATAGCTTTAAGTCCTATCATCTGTAGATTAACGACGCATTAACTCTCACAATGCAAATCAGTAATTATTTGAAAAGATAGCGATAGTATGTCGGATAGGGACGACGTATAAAAAATTAGAGAACTGAAGCTCTTATTTTTTTTCAGCTTGGTTGTCTTAATTCAAAGTTATAACTCATGTAAAGTATTTTCCAACTAGTAGAATGTATTTGTCACTTTCAGCTTAGAAATGTGTTTTACCATCACAATTAGAATGAATATTGTAAAAAAAAATTTGAAATATTCTCTAAAAAAGAAAGCGAAATTTCAAAAAAGATTAGAATGACTTTTCCTTCTTAAGACGCTAATGCGTCGTTATACATGGAGCTATTATACAAATATCAAAATATTTTTTTCTATTGTAAATAAAAAAGATTTCTCGTACTTTTTCTCTTACTTTTATTGGTATTATTAATAAAAAATATTATTATCTCATAAAAATTTGATTGATTTTATTTTGTGAAACGATTTTCTTTGCGAAATTTATTTGCTTTTAAAAATATATGCTCGTCATTAAAATAACATATTTCTCCCATTCACATATTAAATAATCAAACAAGAATGATTTTAATATGACAGCATACTTCACATACTTCATACTTCTAACAGCATACTTCATATTGATGGAAATAAAATTCAACGAATTGATTTGAAATTTTCTATTATTTACTAGAAAAAATGATAAGATATATTGATTAGAAGTAGCAAACCGATCTCATTATTTTTTGAAATTATCTATAAGGCAGTAGGAAAAATAGTATATAAATAGAAACGAATCTTGTGCAAGACAAAAGAACTGTTTTGTATTATTGGTAAAATATTTTTTGTTTTAAGAAAACATTTGTAGATGTTTGAATATACAGTGTGGTTACAATTAAAGTGTTCATTTTGAAATGACAATAAAATGAAAACTACTTGTCTAAATGTTATCAAACTTGGAAATTGAAAAGAGGACATTTGCATTTTTTTCTGTCAAAAAAGAGTTTTAAAACTCACATCCAGAGGGGAAATGAAGCTGTATGCAATACTGTTAAGCAAACTATGACATGTTACACCAACATAAGCATAACATTCCTCCTGATATACTAAAAGCTACTTTTGAGAATGGAATAATGTGATTTAACTTGCTTGCAGAAAATGGTGTTCGCCATACTGAACATACTTTGTAAATACGTTTCAGAAGAAGCGATCACACACATTTTAAATAAATGTCTTCAAGCCCTATTTTGCTTAACAATTTTAAATACAGCGCTCTTTTTTCCCTGGTTGTGAATATATCAATTTCATTATTTTTTTCGCAAAAGAAATTCCGAAGATTTTCTTTAAGCTATTATCCAGTTTCATAACATTTGATGCGGTATTTTTCTTTTATGATCATTTCAATGTGAAACTTTAATATATAATTTCAAATTGAAAATCTACAATACATTTATAAAACTGTTCATTACATGCAAGAAATTATATTTTTTCCACATAAAATATCTTCAATTGAAAAGAGTTAGAGGTATTAACGAATGCAGCATTCGAAAAAAATTAAGCATTAACATAGCCAAATTTTGTTGATTTAGTTGTTCCTATTATCAAACAAAAATTACAGCTAAGAAAACATTACATAAAAAGTACTTGCTGCTAAATAAACTCTTTTTGAGGAAATGAATCAACAGACTTTGCATAACAGGCCATTAGAATCTAAGAATGAATCATAGAAAATAAAAAAAAAATCACATAATGTTTCGATGACTCTTTGAAAAAATCATTATTTTTTTCACTAATTGGACAAACATAAGGTCTAACGACGATGAAGAAAAAAAGAGCAAATGGGCTTCACAGCATGGTCTTACTTTCATTTTTTGTTATATTTCTTTGGAGAAGAAAAAATTGGATGAGACTCATTATATATCTGAGTCTGAAAAGAAGTTATTAAAAGTAACATCATGCAAATTATACATCAAGAATATTGAGAATATTTAATACCTTATTCACATGAGGATGATATTTTCTACTGAAAGGTCAAAATAATTCTTAAATTTAAAGTTTTCATTGAGGTCATTTGTTTAATGGTGATTTAAAAGGTTCTTTTGTAATTAAATTCTTTTTTATATTAGAAAAAGAGCTATATATCGTTCACTTTTTTATTATTCCAATCAATCTTTTTATAAAAAATGTTGCCTTTGGCTCATTTTGCCCTTTTTTATTTTTTAAAAAATTATTATGTATTTTTTTATTAAATAACGCCTTTTCAAAAAAAAGTACAGATAGACAATTACTGAAATGGGATTGGAAAACACTAAAATTTTGTTTTTCGCATGTTTTTGGTATTTACCAAATTACTGTAATTTTTCTCAATGAATGATATTTTATAGTTATAACTATAAAGGAATGAGTATGTATGTATTAAGGCTTATCGAAGGGACAGGCTTATCGCTTAAGGACGAATATGTATTAAGGCTTATCGAAAAAATTGGAAAGTTTTTTTTAATTATATTACGCTCAAAAAAGTTATAGGGGAATGAAATCATTTTTGCTGCAAGATATATAAAAACCCTTTTTATTTTATTTTCACCATCAAGAAACAAGCATTAACATATATTTAAAAAAGGAAATTAAATTAGCAGACATCGACTATAAATGTCACAAAATATATTTTCTACAAGAAAACCTGAATTCATAAAGAAAACTGTGGATTTAAGAAGATTAAATTCTATAAAAGTTAAAAAGAAAGAAATTCTTACATAAAGCTGTTTAAGAATAAAACTTGAATTTTGAAATTTTTATCACATTCATTATCAAGCTGTTAATAAATTCATTCCTACTGTTAAAATATGGATTGTATTTCGAATAAAAGTTATTCATTTATGGAAATATTTATAATAATATGTACTGGTCTTGAATTGCAATCAGTTTTGAAATATAAATTTATTTTAAATTTTGCAAATGCATGTTAGAATTTAAGCTTTTACAATTGCTTATAAGACGCTATGAACTGTTTAGTGTGGAGTGGTATTATGTAGTGTATATAGCCGAATTGGCATGCAAATGAAACAAGAAATGATTGATTTTAAAATTAAGAACAATTTGGACACATTAACATTTTTTTTATTGTTTTATTTTTTTTTTTACTTTTATTTATTTGTTCATTCATTCTGAAAAAAATCAGTATAATAATTATGCAATCTTCAATCAGCATCCGGTACTAAAATTTAAAAAAATATATTCTCCAACATACACAAGATGTTTCTTAAATAATCTCGTCTTCATATATAATTTCAGTTATTAATAAAAAAAGAATGTGCATGCTGCTTCTCTGTAGTTAGAAGTAAATTTGTAAAAATTAGAACAAGTCTTGTTGTAGAGTATTCTCGAATAATTTCCGTGGAATAAAAGCTACCTGAATTGCCGCATTTCCAAAGTAGATTACAAAATATTATTGAAAAAATGATTATCATACCATTTTAAAATTTACTATATATCGGAATATTTCCACTAACTCAAAAAAATACTTTTTGCAATTTTTTCAACAGTATTTTGCGTTCAACAAAGAAATTAAAACCCTTTTCAACACTATATTCTTTATGCGATTTCCTCCGATATCAAAAGATGAAGAAAAAGTTTTCAAATATGTGCAGTAGATATTAAATAGTATTGATTTCATACTTCTAAAGAAAGAATACAAGTAGAAAATACGTTATCTGGCTTGATATGACTTTATGATATTAACCCTGCTGCTTTGCCAAACCAATGAATGCTACTTTGCCAAACCAAACCAAACATGGCGCAAAAAAGTTGCTGGGGATATTTGAAAAAATGCACCAAGGAGCAACTACGGTCGTACACCAGGAAGTTTACTTTATGAGAAGAATTTTATATACTAGCCGCCTTTGGTGACCAGCTGGTTCACCAAGAGTAATATATTCCAAAATTTTCAAATCAACACTTACGTACCTTGCTCTCTTTATAAATTATCAACCAAATATATTTAAATTCCAAACTCCGATAACCCACGTAACTCGTATTATTATAGAAACTTTACAATTATTTGTTTATTGTGCTATATATTTCTCTGATTTGCAATCAGCTCTTGTGGTATTATGTGGAAAATATCACATCTAATACTTATTCCATAACATTACGCTACCCTTTCAACTCGTGCTGAACATCACAATTTACTCTGGTTAATTTGCAATAAGAGTTAATTTAATCATACAGTTTGAGTTTTTGTCAAAGTAACGGGAAATCACTGGTACACTCTTAACGTGCTCTTGCTTTCATTTTGTGAGAAATTAATTGTTGGAAAATTCAATTTCAGTATTTTTTTTAAAGTTCGTTAAAAATAGAAACTTAATTTACAGACATAAACATTGTTCTCAATGAAAAAAAAATCATTTTTAAGAGGATTTAAAAACAGTTTTGTGCTGTAATACTTTCGAAAATTATCACCGAAACATTCAGAATGTGAGCTTAATTTTTAAATAATTTGTTTAAAAAAAACTCCGTCAAGGTATTATTTTTGATCCGCCCAAGTAAATACGTAAATACAAAGTGTGGCAGCTCTAGATCATATGGTCTGGTGTAGTGTTTTTACACATACATGGCGCATTCATTCATATACGCAAACACATATTCATTTGATTATCAGCTTTGGATTGATTCCGGGCATTGATTAGCCAAAAATTGATATATTCTTTAAGATGGTGGACGGAAAGACTAAGGAACACGTTTACATAATAATATTCTATTATTTTTTATAAATCAATCAGTTTTAATGATTGAATTAGAAGATTGATTGATGTAGCAACTTTTATCTATATTTATAATAAAGCTCAATGTGTGTGTGGGCTCTCAATAGGCCAGACCGTTCTACCTAGAGCTACCAAATTTGGTACATGTATACCTTGCAGGTCCGGAATGTGCACCTCTGAGCCTTTTTTCAAACTTTTAATTAGAATTTGAATTAATTAAAAATAAAGTGAAATTTCGAAGTTTTCCCGCAAAAACTTCCGAAAATATTATCGCAGCAAAGATTATTTTTACATCAAGTTAAAGGTAAAAAAATTAGCTTTCTAATAGTACCAGTATTTTAACATATAGCTGAAGACTCCATCTTTTACGAATTTTTAAAAAAATATTTTAATTATATATTGCAACAATATATTTTGGATAAAAACAATAAAATTTAAGCTGCACGAGCACGTCACAAGTAAAAGGGGGAAAAACTTGATCGAAAAAAAAACTGAAATTAAAAAATAGTTATTGCAAATTAAACATAAAAATGTAATTTTCTACACGTAATTGGATGAAATTAAATAAATATTAAATGTTATGTTTTCTAAAAAAAATAAAGGCAAGGCAGAAGTTTCTATGATCGATTGCAATATCTACATCCTTAATTTAATAAATCTGCTTTTTGACTCCAGGAAACATGCTTGAATTTATACAGGATACGCATTCTAATTCAGGCCAAATGGCAAATTTGTAAATGATTAGTAACTTTCACACATATTGTTTAGAACTGTTAAATTGGTCTAAATAATATAATAATAATAATTACATTTTATGTAAATTGAGTAAAAAAATTGATGAATAACAAATGTTTTTATACTTTGCTCTCACTCTCTTTAGATACTTTGCTCTCTCAATCAACCTCTAAATTAATCATTAAAATTGACTGATTTATAAAAAACGGAATATTATTATTAAAAAGTGCTGTTTTAGATCTTTTCTTCCGTCACCTTAAAAAAATGCCAATTTCAGGTCAATCAATGTCCGGAATTACTCCAAGGCTGACAATCTAGTGAATATGTGCTTGCGTATATGTATGAATGTGTGTGTGGGTGTATTAGTGCTCTACACACCAGATAATATGATCTAGAGATACAGCACTTAGTATGTAATATTTACTATGGAGGATGAAAAAGTATACCTAGACTTTTTTTGAATATTTAATTAATATTGTACTAATATTTAGAATTTTTCTACGATAACTCTTGAAAACATTACAGCATAAAACTGTTTTCAAATCCCCTGAAAAATGATCTTTTTTTTCATTGGCAACAAGGTTTTAACCTATAAATTTAGTTTCTATTTTTAATGAATTAAAAAATATATTTAACCCTATTTTCCAACAATTAATTTCTCACAAAATGAAAGTAGAATTTAACCTGAATGTGTACGTTAAGAGTGTACCCGTAACTGCCGTCATTTTGATAGAAACTCAAACTGAATAATTACATTAACTCTTATTGAAATTGTACAGAGGGAAGTGTGATGTTCAGCAGGTGCTTAAAAAGAAGGGTAACGTTATGGAACAAATATAATATGTAATATTTTCGACATAATTCCATGATAGCTTATTGCGAATCAGATAAATATATAATGCAATTAACAAATAATCGTAAGGCTTCTACAATAGTATGAATTACTTGACTATCGAAGTTTAAATATATTTGGCTCAGAAGTTATAAAGAGAGCAAGGCACATAGGTATCTATTTGAAAATTTTAGAAAGCATTACTCCTGGCGAACCAGCTAGTCTCCAAAGGCGGTTAATTTAAAATTAAAAAAAAATGTTTTGTAAAATATGGCTTACAGAGCAAAGTATGATGAAATCTAAAACATCATTATTCTTCAATGCATTGTTTGATTCAAGCTACATAAAATGTAATTATTTACTTCATTTAGACCAATCTAACAGTAATAAAAATATGTATGCGTATCATTAATATTTTACAAATTGGCCATTGGATCGGAATTTGAAAACATATCCTGTCTAAATTCAGTCAGGTTTACCACGAATAAAGATTTGTTGAATTAATTACTTAGATATTGCAAACGATTAAAGAAACCTTTGCTTTGCATTTATTTTTTTAGAAAATATCACATTTTATCTTTCTTTTATTTTATCCAGTCACGTGCTGAAAGTTACATTTTTCATTTAATTTAATTTGCAATAATAGTTGGGTTTTTTTATTTGAACTTCCTTCGATATGATGGCAACACGCTGATAAAACCCAATCTTTTTTCCCCTTTGACGTTCTCGTGCAGATTAAATTTTATTGTTTAGTCCGAAATATGTTAAAAAATATGGTTATAATATTTCTTTAAAATTTCGTTAAAAATAGAATCTTAATTTATATATTAAAACACTGATACTATCAGAAAACTAACTTTTCAATCTTTAAATTGATACTAAACTCATGTTTGTGCGATAATATTTTCGGAAGTTATAGCGGAAAAACGTCGAAATTTCGCTTAATTTTTAATTAATAAAAAATCTAATTAAAAATTCGAAAAAAGGGCTCCTAGGTGCACATTCTTGACCTCCAAGGTATTCAAATTTGGTAGCTGTTGGCCCGATGGTCTGGCCTGTAGAGCGCCAACACACGCACACATTGAGCTTCATTATAAGTATAGATTATACCATAACTGGTAACATTCTACGGAAAAAGCAGTTTGATATTTCACATTTTTGCCTAATTAAGTGCTGACATTGATTCATGAATAAATCTTTCAACTGGAATTAAATATAACTTAATATTTTTGAAAATATTAAGGATAATACTCTTCGACTCTCTTTTTACTAGCATATACTCTACTCCTTTAAATAAAATTTAGTATCTCTCTCTGTGTGTGTTTGCACTTTACAGATCTAGACATTTTAACTGAGAACTATAAAATCTGGCAGAAATATATTTTTTAATGCAGAAAAGAACACTTTAAAGAAATTCTGGGTTTAATCTCTACTATCTGATTACTCGGCAAGTAGTCAGCGCAGATGTAGAAAGGCTGAAAAATTATCTTCGGCCGATGACAGGTAATTGTCTCAATGGGAATTATATTTTTTTATACTGCACATGAATTTACAGAATTTGCCAGTCTTTTCGCATAAAAAATTGATTACTTATTATAGCAATAAATTCCAGCTTTTTTGTTCTTCTTTCTAATGCGAAGTTGTGTGTGCGCTCTTATTTCATTTTATTTGTCATTTGTTTTTTACACTTTTCTAAATTTAGGTACGCTGCCCTTTTTTAAAAATTTTATCATGTTCCTTTGTGTAAATATATGTCATTCTAATACAATAGTCAGAGAAGAAGAAAAAATTCAGAAACGCCAAAACTGCTATTTATAGCCAATCATGGAATGGGTCAATCGATCTTATGCAATTATTGTAAACATAAATCAGTCCCTTTCTGCTCATGCAATGTCTTCCGGAAGAGTGTAAACTATAAATATTCCATAAAATGTTTCTAAAATAAACTATAGAATTATAATTAAATTATAATTAAAAATTGTAATTTGATTGACTTTTAAAATGGTTTACAAAACTCCTACTCTGTTTTTGGTTTTGTTAAATGGAATCGATTCATGACTTCAATTTGAATACGCATGGACATTTTCTGGTATTTTCGAGACTTTTTTTTAATCTGAATTAAATTGATTTTTTCCAAGTTATCTAATAGGGCGCACAAATCTGCGAGTGTTCTAACAATATTATTGTTTTGCTGCATTGCATTGAAATATGATTCGAGTATTTTCATCCAATTGCCAGATGTTCATTATGACGTAAAACTTTTAGGATTTCAAAATGCAATAGAAAATCATATCGATGATGTAGGAAATTGAGATATTTTATATATCGAATATTCTATTATCGTTTATGAGATATATGTTTTCTTCTCTCGATTGTAATGCAATTTTTATTTTGATTACTTGAAATTCAAATGTATGATAATTAATCATAATGGAATATTTGAAAATTATTCAAAAGCACATTTTTTATGAATTATTATAAAAATATTATATAAATTAAAATGAATATGTAAGAGTTCTGAAAATAAGTATATCTGCAATATTCAAATGAATGTAAAATATGTCATTTAATAAAAATAATTGTACATGAGGAATCATGCCGTATATAGAAATAAGTAAAATTTATCTTTAAAATTTAATTGCGTCTTAACTTTATTTATAAATCATTCATAAAAAATATGTATAAAAACTGCGTTACTATATATAACTGTGATTGGGTCTTAAGGGACATCATTTGCCACGGTACAATCCTTCCAGTGGAAAGTACATACCATCATCGATGAGAGATAGCCAAGCCCTATCGTTTTTTTTACCAACTAGAGTGGCGAAACCTAACAACCGTACCTCAAGCTTCCCATCCTTCTTTAAGAGCCCCCCTCCCCAGTGAAAGTATATTAAGGGGACTATATCATTGACTCTAACATCGCCTCGAAGACTCACGTATAAATAATACTGAAAAACCATACCGCTTCAACATCAACACCAGGGAACCCTGGTTGAGTCCTAAGGGCCATCACTGGCCACAGTACAACCCTTCCCTAAGGAAGCACTTCCCTTCCTCCAGGGATGGAGTCAGATCTCTCCTTTTCATATAACATCCAGGGTGCAAGATATGTCGGAAGTTTCACATTCTCATTTAAGATGTGTCACCCAGTGATATATAACAAGGTGATATATATTTAGAGGATATAGGTTTGTCCCTCTGGTTTAAGTATAAATGTTATAACAATAAGATTTAATACATTATTAATATATTAACATGTTCTTGGATTTTATTAGTCAATAAACAAATATATAATAAACTTGCTTGGCCGATTCTGGTGTAATTATAAGTATTATATCCCCCAAATTAAAATGTTCTCGTTGATTGACATACATATGCTCGAACATTCCACTTCTAATTTTAAACTACTAACTTCAGCACTTGTGATTGCATTTATGCAGAATTATTCTCGAGTAGGGTGGAATGATGCCTTGGGTGGAATCGACCAATTTCGTACCTTAAGCTGCAGCTGTCACCAACTAGTTCCTAAATTACGGCTCTTTCATCGAACAAAATTCATGTTTGATTAATCACAAAGTGTATTAATTTCCAGCAAATGTTAGAAACTACTTCCTCGATGAAGTTTTCATGATTCAGTTGTCTATTTAAGATCAATATGTGCTGTCTATTTTTAGTACAGCTAGGTTTAGCTGAAGTTATGTAGTTATATCTAGAATTCGTGTTCCTGAGAAATGAATGATATCCACTTATATTCGTTACATAGCGAAAACGAACGTTTCTTCTAGTTATTCTTGTAGTGTTTCTTGTAATTATTTATAACAAAGTTGAACTCTGCAAGCACAGATGATATATTTTTTCACAAAACACAAATAAAGTCCCAGTTATTTTTTTTTAAGTTTAGTTATACGGGATCACAATACATACAAAATACAAAATAATAATTTCCACTCAAATATCAAATTAAACATGTCACATTAAAAAATATTTGACACAATATTACAAAACGCATTCTAAAGATTACTTCACATTAATTAAAAAAAAAAAAAAAAAAAAAAAAAAACATGCCCTTTATTGACGAAGGAAATGCAAAAAACTGTAGCATATTTAAATTGAAATTATGAATTATTGATAGTAAAAAATACATAACACAAAATTTGAAGTAAGACTAATTTGCGACATTTTTCTAAATAAATCCGCCACTGAAAAGCAAGTCAGGGCGTCTGTTTGTTCGTGTAAGAAATTGAAGGGGGGGAGGGGGATTGTGATTCCGGAAAGCTTCTAAATGAATTGGAATACAGCTTTTGTGAAATCACAATTTTATGATGAAAATAAGATTTATATATAGATATATATATATATATATGAATATGTGTGTGTGTATGTGTGTGTGCGTGTGTGTGTTATCATATTTGAAAATCTGAATTAAATTAAATTAATTTCTTAATTTTTACCTCAAGTGAACCTATTCTAATATAATTCTAAATTATTCTCTTATTTTCTGATCCCATACGACCTTTTCTACCTAATTTATACATCATCAGCTTTGTAAAATTGATGATGCGAATCAAAGGCAAAAGGCCGAATAGTTCCCACACTCCGAGTGAAAAGATAGAAAATTGACAGCTATGCTAATTCTAATAGATGCCTGTGTTTCCCTTGTCTGGCTCTGCTTTTACAGAGAAATCTCTATCAAAATCTCAAGTATTGTGAATAAAAAAAAAATTCTATAAATATATCATGTTATATAATGCCGGATAAAAAAAATGGCCTTCCTCCATTTCGCTCTGTGTCGTTCAGTGTTGTGTGAATGAATTTATTTATTGAAGTTTCATTTAATCCAACTAGATCCAACATTATTTTTTGTTTTAATGTGGAGTAATTTGATTACTTGCATGAGGCTAGAGAGACCTACCAAAGCATCATCATTCTTAGCGTTTAAGAGCATCGGGGTCAAATATATTCTCTTTCCCCCTGGCAACGATATAAATTATGAGGCTAATTTTAAAATTTACATCGTTGTAAATCAGAAAAATATATAAATATTATAAAACTTGATATAAACTCGCTTCAAACTAATATGCAGAAACATGGCAATTTTTAGCATTAAACAAATTCCCACCAGTAAAATATGAGATTTCATACCTTATATTAGTTAAAAAAGCATACGCCTGCAATGTCTGGTTATGGTAATCAATCTAGAATATTTGCAAAATTCTCTCTATGATCTATATATAGAGAAATTTAGATCGGAGTTTACTAAATTTGAACAACTATTCATTCGGTATAGAGTGGTATAGAATAGTTTTGTCGCAGAAATTTAAACAACATTATTTGGAATTTGTGAGGGCATGAATATTACTAGTTATGGCTTTAATATGATGTTGCTTTTTAAAAAAATGCGTAAAAAAGTATGTAAATTCCAATTTTGTATCAGTGAATATAAAACAAACGATATATTCATGATAAAAGTGTAATTATTAAATGCTTACAATGCTATTAAATATTAATTATTAACATTTAAAGGGACAATGGACTTTGGAATAAGTAAAAATTGACAAAAACATGAATATTTATATCGTTTCATCGCCAAAATATATGTTTATATTAATCTAAAATAGAGTTATAAGATATATTGTTCAATAAAAGGAATATATCAAACAATCAGAGAAAAAAGACATTTAAATTACTTTCCTAAAAATGATATTAGATTTAATATCTTTATAATTAGATTTAAACATGTTTGGAATGTTCCAGTTGTCTTAATTTTTCAAGAAATTAAATACAATTGATAACCCAGATTTCAGTTATACAATTAAGAAATATGGTATGTATTTTGCGTTTCGAATTTTTTCAGATTTTTAAATGTCAAATTTATTTCAGACAAGCATACAATTTTTATGAAAATTTTGAAAATGGGCATAAAGTATTTATAAAAGCATTAGCATTTAATTAGGATTACAAAATCATACATAGTTTTATTCCAAATTAATTTATATTGAATAATATAAAAATAGAAAACATTTAAACTACATATTTTTAATACATATTTCATAACTCTGAATGAATTATTCTCAAAATTGAGTAATAAAGTCCATCTTAGTCCATGAAAACTTTTCTGAGATGCAACAATTATCTGAGGTAATTCTAAATCAACTAGATGTTGGTAATTGTGATTTATTTCTAAAAAATAACAAGTTATAAAAATATTTTGAAAATTCTGAAACGTCTCAAGCAAATTCAAGTTGATAGATCTTTATAATACAAATATGAATTTTCTGAATTATTTTAAATAGGTGATTTCTTTTTCATTAAAAAATTATGGGAGAATTTTCGATAAAAAAAAGTTATCCGCTTCAAAAATAAAAATATAAATATTTATAATTCTAGTGGAAATTAGCATTTATTAGAAATTTGCATATTGTAATAATTTAATAATATGAACTAACAATTATTCTACCAAGGCATTTAAAAATTCTGCTAAATATTTTTAAACAAAAATGTCATTAAAAAAACGTGCTTTTGATTTAAAAACTAAATTCTTACTTCATCTTATCATACATGGATAAAGATGTTATCAATTTCTTGCGAGCCCTGAAAACAGAGAAATCCTTCAGACCCAATGTGGAAACTGAAAAGTATTTTTTTTAAATACTAAAAGTTATCTTTAGTTCTTTTTAGTTATCTCATCATCAGTGTGTCTGCATGTTATTTCGTATAGATCATAGTATTTCAAGTTTATATAAACTATTAGGAAAAAAATGAAGAGCAAGCGATGTTCTAAACAAATATTCTTATTCTAAGAAAAACGGCTAAAAATAGGAACCAAAAAGTGCTTCGTTGCTAGCCAGAAATGTTCCGAAGATCTTAAATATGAGAGTTCTGAAGTTTTTATCCCAGAAGAGAAGGATGAAAAAAAGAAGAAGCATCTCCTTCCGCATCGCTTTTACATTAAACATTTAAAACCATGATAATTATAAAAATTTTATTCTAAAATAGCATCAATTGTAAATCAGTGTGAATTACTCATGTTAAGGAATATGTGTACATGCATAGCCAGATTTTTAAAATTATTTTGAAGTTTTAATTTTTTTTTCTGAAATATTATTTCTTATTGATCTTGCGTACAAGAATTGTAAATATAATTATCTTGTTATAACTAACATAAAAAAAGAAAGAAAGAACCATTGAACGTATTTGTGTATATTCAAAACTTGTTGGTTGAAAGATTTGTATTGTTGATAGTAAATAGCCCCGCTAACTTATCTTTCGATCGTTGCTTTCATTTATGGACAAAAATAAGTAGGAAACGCGGTTTCCTATTTATTGACAAAAATAAGTAGGAAACGTGGTTTCCGATTTATGAAAAATAAATCGCGTTTAAAGAAATTATATAACAAAATAAGAATTAAAACCTAAAATAAGAGTTAAAATTAGAACTCATATTTCCCCTTGATAAAAATTAAAGTAGTAAGTAACAAACGCAACATTACTATAGTATCATATTTTTTTTCATGTGTATGTTTAATAGTGTTCATGTGCATTGATAGCTATTTAAAAGTTATATATTTCCATAAGGGTACTCTGTCCTTTACTTCAGTTATGTTTTGATCAACTTTTCTGTTTATCTCAATATTATCCAATATATTTATTGTATACAAAGCGCTTCCTTGGACTACAACAAAACTCCCTTTAAAAATCTTCCGAATGAATCAATCAAGAAATATCAGCAAGCAGAGCTCTCCGATGTAAGTTAATGAAGTATTAGCAATTAATAACAGCGCCATTCATTCCGCATTATCCCAACAATCTTGAGGGAAATTACTTAAGGGCTCAATGACGTGCTTCCCATAAAACTTCGGGGAATCAAAATCCCACCAAATGGGAGATTCAAGCAAAAATTAGCCATAGCTCACAAAGGGGGGAATTTATTTCTAGGAAGTTAGACAGAGGGTGGGAGGGTGTGCATAGTTCTTTGTTCGCCTCAGTTGGGGACGACATTCACAGGAGTAAACCGATTCATCCCTGTTCGAGCGGAAAATGAGAATCCGATAGAACAAACCATGCTTTAGTCAAAATTCCAACCGAAGATTAGATGGGATGGGAAAAGGTGGAATTTATTTCATTAATAGATTTGTACGAGTCGGAGCTCTTATGAGCAGTATTTTTTTTTGTATGTGTATGTTTGAAAAGATTTGCTCCAAAACAAGTGCTTAAAACTGTATTTTATTTATTTTTAATGATTTAACTTTGTCTTTATGAAATATTTTGTGAAGTAGTAATAATTTATGTATTTTGAGTGCACTGTTTTAATCTCACGGTTCTTATTTTTTAAAAGATTTCCTCCGATATGAATTTCCTTGCTGTGAATTTTGACATTTAATTTAATTGTTTGATTTTCTCTGTTTCGTCTGATCAAGAATTGTTTTTTTCAAGAAAAAAACCTGAATCCAAAAATCAATCCAAGAATAAAAGCCAAGAATCAAGAAAAAAGCCTGAAACAGTTTCCAGGTTTTCATCAAATTAAAAAGGACGTTTACAAACTTTTGCTTAAAAAAATTCTCAATGCATTTAAAGAAAGATGTTTTCTACTTAATTATAACAGTTTTGCAATACAAGACATATAATTTTATCAGCTCAAAACAAATATTTTATTTGCAAAAAATTAAAAAACAGGAGAGCGATCTGATAAAAAAATTTTAAAAAATGATACAGAATAGCTTAGCACATTTTATTTTCAAAAATATGTATGACTTTTTCGACTAGAAGGCTTTACAAAAAAAATGTTTAAAAATGAAAAAGAAGAAAATCATAGAACATTATCAAAAGTGTGAAGAAAATAAGTGATAATCTCAAGCCATCTTTCTCCTAACAGTTCTCCGAGAAAATTCTGAGAAAGAAATCTCATTTTTAAAAAATATTTTTTCTGATTTTTTTTATTGATGCTTTTTTCGAATGATTTATCATTCCTAAAAATTGCAGCATCCAGGACATTGGAATTCGTTGTTCGATGAAGTGATATTCTGAGGTTCAATATCGTAAAACACGTCCTTATCGTTTCTCCTTTTGAAAAATGGTATTTCGTTGCTCTTAACCTTATGGCGTTTATGGATTTGTATCCCCATCACCTTAATCGTGTACATAAATAGAATCGAAAATTGCATGTTCCAAGATTTTATGATGCCCTTATCAACAACGAAACATTTGACCTTAGTTTATTTTTTTTCTTTTTTTTAGTATTCTTAATACACAGTATTACATTAAAGTTAAATGAAATTTTTGAAATATTTTATTTATTGCTTTCAGAATTATGAATGAAACATTCGTGCCTCAGTTTCGTCTAATGTTGAACTAATGTTGATATTTAATAAATATGTATTGTTAAAAGCTAAATATATGATCATATAACGAATGATTAAATAATATTCCTTTCTTATATTGACAATAACTATATACTTTTTATTCTTTACTGACAGTTGCTGTTTGTAAGTGTATAAAACAGATATTCAGAGAAATTCGTGTCATATCTTACCATTCGGGAAATTAATTAGTGCACATTATTATACACTATATGCCTTAATGTAGAATACTTATTTATAAATATCTTTAATTATGTGAAGGATCTTTTCAACGTATCGGAAAAATGTCTCAGGTTTCTATTTCTTTGTATTGATTGTATCAGCCGTTTCATAGCAGAAATCATGTTCATCGCTTTGCCATTTTAATTAGTATCATCCCTCTTCATTATATGTTAGTGTGGAGGTTACCTTATCACGAAGTTTACGAACTACGTACCAACAAAAAATATAGTAAAGAGAACGTAAAAATATCTTGTAGTCTATCAAAAGTTTTCAACCAACTTACAATTTTGAATATATATATATATATATATCACCCTCATGCAGTTCTGTAAACATATAAGTGCAATTTTATCCCTCTAATTCATTTTTTATAATTTTATAATTATGTAATTAATAGATGAATATTTAAATATTTATGATTTTCTAAGCAGCCATTTAATGCATGAAACCGTTCAATTATTGTTTAATTAAATAAAAATCATACGCATAATACTTTTATGATAATTAAATTAATCTCTAAATATTAAATAACTCTTTTAAGATTAATACCCATCGTAATTTCCAAGTAAATATTATATCCCCTTCTTTTAATAAACTTCGGTGATTTAATTAGTTTGTAATGTCTTTATGGTATCCGCATCTCACCAATCAGAGATTAAAATGAATAAGTCAAACAATATATTTAAAGGCTTTAAAAAGGAATTTTATGTTTATTATATAGAGTGGGATATAAAAAAATTTGCTAACAGGGCTTAATGATGTTTTAATTGATTTTAAAACTAATGGTAAAGCTTCAATATTGAAACAATCTAAAATATATTTATTTTGAAAAATCATACCCACATTAAGGATAAATATGAATTATTTTGCTAAGTCTTCGGTAATTTCTGTGTATAAAAAAAAGCGAAAAATATTCTTGTTTTTTCCATTATCAAGTTGATATCTGTTTAATATATTGTCTCCAGTGTGTTTGTAATCGAAATGGTTTAAGTTTTCAGCTAAGAAAGTTAAGTATATTTGAAGTTCTGAAAATTTAACACAGGTACTAAAAAGGATTATTGTTTTTTATCAGCTTTGTAAAGAACACTAATTGCAAACAAGACAAGAAATTAGGAAAAAGAGGGATGCAGTATCTTTTGAGGGTACAAAGCCCTTAGCACTCGTTGGCAGAAGTTTGGCTTTATCTCATACATAGATGCCACTCATATACTAGTTTGCACAACCCCATTTTTAAAGGGGGCCCTTTCCCACAGCTCACAGATTGAGAACAGGGTGGAGAACTACCAGGACTCGAATTCAAGATAACCAAATCTCGAGAGAGACACCTACCCCTAGGACATGAAGCCAGGAAAAAAGATTGTTGAATCGAATCATGAAATCTCTCGGTTTTCGTAATGGAAAAAAATTGAGACATTAGATCATTATTAATGTGAATGAACTCGGTTAGACAATTTGTTAACCTTACCGATCCTTTTTCTTTACAATCATTTCCTCTGACACTAGTTTTGTAAAGAAGCAATAATTAAAAAGACAATTACCGACATATCGCATTTTTTATTGACGAATGTTCAATTACACTCTAATATAAAATTTCAATTAATGAAATATTATATAAATATGAGAAACAAAATATGACTATAATGGGGTGAGTGAGAATGAGCTAGCTATTTCAAATGGTAAAATGTTCTCTCTATAAATATTTTTTCAAGAATATCGCAAAATAAATTTTTGGTCTCAAATTTTGAAGAATGCTCTATTTTAGGATAATCATTTTATTTCACACTGTAAGTAAATGGTATTGATTTTGTGAAAAGGCAATAAATTGTGCCTTCATTTTTGTTCTTGTCTGAGCTTTGATATATTTATATAAAAAGTACTTACGAGAATGAAACTAATAAATTAAATCAGTAATGCATTCGCAAAAGTGCTTTACAGAAATTCTAGGTACTCAAAATCACTAGACACTTTAAATTCCCAATGTTCCTGAGGTGAAAAATGCATGCATTTATATTCCCATCCCATCCAAAAAGGTTTCGTTTCCTGAACGTTACTAATTTGCTGAGTATGATATATTAGTTACCCATAAATACTCATAAATAATCTAAATTTTGAAAAATAATGACACACATTTAAAATTAGTTTGGGGAGTTAGAACTAAACCACTTTAAAGTATTTTCTAAAAAAACTGAGTAAAGTCAGATAATTACAAAATTTGAAAAACAAAATGAATTTCAGAATTAATAATTGGTTAATAGATTCTCCTGAAATTGTACTTATAATTTTATAAATTGAAAAGACAGAATTGTTACATTGCTTGAAGTTTTAATCAGATAATTAGCATAAGTTTCTTTGTTTTAAAAGTGTGAATTTGAAATTTGAGTCCAAAAATTATATGTAAAATCTTTTTTTTTTAAATCATAGAAAAAAATTTAAAATGTGCTTTCACATTGCCTTTTTCTTACCGTCATTGCATGTGAGTAACTGCGAACTATTTTTAATACTGTAATTCATTATTGCATTACGAATACTTATACTGTCTTACATTTATACATGTATTTATAATGCTTTAAATATGCTTTTAGCTAATTTTCTGTTGAAATTCCAACTATGCATTCTATCGATCAACTTATCAAAAATTGTTTCTTTTACAAACTACCAAGGGTTTTTTTTTTTTTTGACATCATGCCAAATCATTTTTATCATTTGAGTTTTCAAGGAGTTTTTATTTAAATAACAACTCGAAAAATTATTAATGCACTTTTAAGTAGAACATCTGGAATAAGGAACATGATATTCTATGTCTGAGTGTTTTTAAACAAACAGCCCTATACACATCTGTGATTCAGATTCATTCATTTTTATTTGAGATTCATTTGTCACTCATGCAATTTTAATACATTACAATATTAAAAGATTCCTTCCAAGAAGTTATTGCTTTGCTTCAAAAGTATCAGGTTAATAAAATTCAGCACACTGAAAATTAATTACAATAATCAATGTAAAAGAAATACAAAAATAGTGGCTTGGTTTATCTTTTCTCACTAGTTATTACTAAATTTCTGATCACAAAACATGAAAAGTTAATTTCTAGGTAAATATCCTTCCGCTTCAGACATGGTGGTGAGATCTCGCTACCATTGAAGGTATATAAATATGGTATATGTGGTATATGTGGGGACTTGGCTCTCCCCATCGATGATGAGATATATTTTTTTAGGAAAGAATTGCATCGTGGTAGTGAGGGACCTTAGGACTCAGTCACAGTCCCCGCCAGTGTTGCTGTTGCAACGATCTGGTCATTTAGTAATTATTATCAGTGAGCCTTATGGACTGGTCGCTGATATTAATTTTTTAGGTAACTATCTGACAATGTTTACACTAATCTATAAACACTTTAGTTTATCATCACCTCATTTGCATTCTCATACTTTATATAAACGAACCAAAATTAAAAAGGGGGGGGGGGGGCAAACCTTAAGTCTAGTCAGAATTGTTTAATCCTTTGACAATTAAACCGATCCAACTGGCAATGTAAATCCAATACTGGAGTTCTAGCTTTTTCTCCGTATGTGTAGGAAATGTAGGAAGTAAGACGAGTTATCACCGATGATACCCTCGCTTTACATCCTGAAGCCTTCACTTGATACAAAAATGGGAAAAGAAATATAGAATTTGCGCTACTAGTTAAGCCAAATTAGTTGTAAAAGGATTAAAGATAATTAAATCACTTTATTCCACTAAAAAATCACTCTTCAAACTAGCATATCATTTATCATAATATTAATTCAATGATATTCGTTTAATTTCCGCTTACTGCCAGCAGAATTGCATCATAATTAAATTACTTATATTTTTCTTTAGAAAATCAATTTATAGAATA
Source organism: Argiope trifasciata (assembly GCA_026543055.1). Taxonomy (NCBI): domain Eukaryota; kingdom Metazoa; phylum Arthropoda; class Arachnida; order Araneae; family Araneidae; genus Argiope; species Argiope trifasciata. The sequence continues at coordinate 247,794 of JAPMOQ010036084.1, forward strand.
GTTCTTTACGATAGCAAAAATATGCTTTTATAATCCTAGTTTGTATTTTTATTTAATTAAGAATAAAAATGTTAAATTTTTCACAAATAAACAGCTTAGTTTTCAACAATAAAATGCTTTGCTATTTATCTACTTTCCATGTAAGGACCATTTCAGTCTTATGTGTAACTTTTCAATCACTATATAATTTTTAAATATATATTTAGATAAAGATAAAAAGTACCCATTTGAAGGAGACAGAAAATAATCTAAGGAAAATGTGTTTCCCTATTATTTATACATCATGTTAATTACTTAAGGTATATCTGAAAATAATATGTAGAGGTAAGTTTTTTGTCGTAATTCAAAATCTTCGTATACCTATGAAACTCATTTTATGTTAAAATCCGTTTCTGAAGACAATCAGAACGCATGGAAAGAAAATTAACCTTTTTATGTATAGTATTTTGTTATTCGACCCTTATTACTTCGATCGATCATCTTAACACCTGAAGGAAATAGAAAATAATCTAGGAAAAATTTATATTCCTACTGCTAACACATCTTACATTGGCTGACTATCATATAATTCTAAGCAGATATGAATGCTATGTTTTTTGAGGCTTACTTAAAATATTTCACTTATCTGACAAACATATTTTATAACCGCACAGTGATGATGATCAATACAACCGAAAAGAGAACAGATTTGCTTTATTTGTATGTCTTTTGTTCTACGACCTTTACAACCTTGATCCGCCATCTTATCATCCGAAGGAGACAGAAAATAATCTATGGAGCCTAAGAGGATCGTAGATCTTTGATCCGCTTCGACCGATCGTTGTGTGTAAACCTCTTTCAGAAATCTGCCCAAATCCCGATCCCTCTAACTATTTCTGGTTGAGTTATTAAAGCGGGGGAAACGGAACCTTTGAAATATGATTTCTGCAATGTCGGCTTTAGGCTAATCGCCCGGAAACCGGGCAAGCAGTAAATTTCAGCAAGACGATCTGAGGGATGGGTCGTAATCAAGACGCTGATGCCGGACCCTCCCGGACAGGTGAATTCATCACAGGCCAGTAATTATTTCACGCTGCGTTTCGTCATTTAATGCAGGGCCCGCCGTAATTTAATTTTAGTTCTGGGGATAAGGATTTCAAAAGCGGAGAGGCCTATTTATTGGGAGCATTTGTCATTTAAGAACAGCGTGCAGTAGCACTTAATCTTTGCAGGGAGGAGGCTAGAAGTAATTACTTATTCATTTGCATTAATAATTATGGCAGATGTACAAGCAGAACCATTACTGACATTTTTTGATAGCATCAAATATTGACTTTTGTTTATTAAAAATAATTTAATTAATTAGGTATTATAAACAGTTCTAAATACTAATGAAGGAAACATAGGGTAGTATAGGATTTGCATTTAAGGGAAAAGGCTGATAGAAACGACAAGCATTAATAGACTTTATAAGGAATCATCAATCATATATAACGGCTGAACTTGTAAAGACGTATATGCCAAAAATTACATATACAGAGTATTCCTTCTAAGTTGATTACTAAACTTTTGGAACATGCTCGCCTGTCCTATTACATTATGTGTTATAATAAAGAGTGAGCTAAATCCCATATATTGAATGAAATTTATTCAAATTTGCTCTCCATTGTAATTTAAAATTTATGTTTGATATTTCCATTATGATTTAAATTGGGATACTGCCTTAGCTAAAAGTAATTTGAAAAAAAAAATATTAACAAAAATTATAAAATAAGGTGAAGGAAAGAATTTTGCAGTATGTTTTATAATGAAAAATATGTTTAGTAAGAAAAAAAACGGATCTTATAAAGAGTTATTATAGTTTTAAAACTAATAGTTTATAGCAAAAAATGATTAAATAAATAAATAAATTGGTTGCTGAAACAATAAATAATTTTAAATATTGCTGAATGAAGTAGATACAATGTTAATAGAAGCAAGATGTGTTTGTTATGGCTGAAGAGACAGAGATACATATGCCAAATATTACATCAATAATATGACCTGCCAAAATATTCAAAAAATTCCGATTAAATGGATTACTAAATGTTTGGAAAAAAATTAATTTATCCAGTGGAATATTATGTAGCAAAGAAACACTTTATTTCATATTGAAAAATATGCATCTCTTTTTTAAAATGTGTTGCATTCATAATTTCCAATCAATTATATTTTAAAATTTGTAGTTAATATTCCCTTTATAGTTTAAAATAGTAATATGACTTTACTAAATGTAAATGCAAAAATATACCAACAAAAATTATAAAAGCAAGTAAAGTGATAAGAGAAGTTATATGGTCCATTTTAAAACCAAAAAATAGTTATAGAAAGAAAAATAATACAATTTATATAGAGTTATTCGAGTTTTAAAATTGATAATTTATGAAAAGAAAATGATTTCCCTTCAGATAATTTTGCTTTAGAGTTATTTTTTCTGTCTGAAGATAATTAGATGCTTTTTCTTCAAGCTCTAGAAGTTGGTGTTTAATTAGACATGCCATGAAATCCGTTAGTTTATTATAATATAAACAAAAAAAACTATTGTGTTTGAATTTTCTTAATGTTCCGCAGCATGAATATTCATACAATTTTAACAGGAGGGAAAATCCTAATAAGAAATAAAATGCATAATTAATTTTGTTTTATAAAAGATATACACATCGACAACTTTAATTGATGCGTTTGCATCTTTAATGCGATTATATTTTACTATTTATTTTTTTCCTTAGATGTTAATTATGTGCTAAGGCATAGTAATTTTCCCCCTCTACATCTAAAGTGTTTCCCTATGCTTTATTTCAGATGGCTGGCGCCGCATTCAGTTATGGGCCTAAATGGTCATTTCTAGATCTGAATTCATCTCGTTACCCTTTGCTCTCACAAATGTTGATTATATTGAAAGAAGAATAGGAGACAGTTATATTGTGTATTAATATATTAGTTAAATATTTACAAATAGAAATTTACAAAAAACATTCTGCTAAACCGAAGTCCGTTCGTTCATGGCGAACCACCACTCTTGTCCTTATCTGACTCCAACGGTCAATCCTCTCTGGTGGGGTGACCTTCGACCTTGGGATGTTTGATTTGGCGAAATATCGCCCTGTGGAAGGAGAGCCATGGTCGATCCTTACTAGCATATTGGGAAATAATAAGTTCAGCATTTAAAAATATTCAATTTAGAGGATGACTAAAATAAGTTAATAATGAGAAGCTGTTCATACATTAGATCTCAATCCTTCCCTTTTCAGCAAAATGCAGACATAAAGTCGCATAAAAGCAATTATAAGAAATACTTTCATTTGATATTATGTTAGTGATTAATAATCACATAACCATAAATATAATAAGTATTGTTGCAAATGGAGTTTTTGTTCCTTTTTATAAATATTTTTGAAGGCTGAAAACTAAAAATTTATAAAATTTTAAGAAAGTGATGTCGAAACAAATAAGTACTTCATCAATTTTAAATATTTGTTTGTAGTAATACAATTAATTGAAAATTTACAGATGATTTTATTTGCAAACACTATTGTATGCACTAATTTAATCAATGGAAACGAATCATTGCCAATAATTAATATAATAAATTTCAAGGTAAAATCTTGCTGCGACCTTTTTTTTTTTGTCATTTTGATCATTTTTACACAGTTGTCTTCACAAATAAATAAAATTGAACTTACGAACGTATTTTCAGAAATATGAATTATTATAATAACAAAATAAAACATGAAGGTGCTTTTTAAATATCGTTTTTGAAAGTTTGGAATATTTATGTTTTGATAAAAATGCTCATTTTTTTACTAATATCTGGCATGTGATTAATACACAGACTATAGAATACAGAATGTGCGTTTCGGGTTGACTTTTTTCAATCATATGAAACCAAAATTGAGAAAGATTGCAATCGCAAAATGAAGCAATAGATTTTATGTATTTAATTCACTGTGTTTTATCCGGTCTGTATGCTTTCAAAACAAGAGTGACAGTTAAGCTCTCGAAATATTTGGTTCTAAATTTGAAATCTATTTATACTTTAGACGTTAAGTCTGAGGATAAATTTTATCCATATAGCTATATCTTTCCTTTACAGCTGTAGTGATAACTTATATGCGGTCAATCAGGTAGACAGATAACCTCTGAATATATTTTATTCAATATTTGATATAAATTCCAACATTTCAAGCAAACATCTTACAACAAATTTTAATTGCCTACTTCAAAGTGCTTTTGAGTTATCAGCTCACAAACAGATAGGAGTTCAAAAGGAAAAAATTTTTTGGACTGAATTAAAACTGAAATACAAATAATCCTCAAACTTACAAGCCCAAATTTGTTTATTATTTCCAAGCTTTCTCTTAGTATACTTCATAAAAGAGGATGTAAAATGTATGTATTCTTATTAAAACTATAAACTAATATTAATAGAGTTATTAGGCAGATTCTTAACACTCTTTTGAAATTAAAAAAAAATATTATTAAATAATATTTTTAAAAGTCCTTTTCATTAGGGCGTTGACAAACATGATAAACAATGAAAAATTTCAAACCTTATATATATTTCAATATCGTTTGATTTATGTTTATGTATTGATATTAGAAAAAAATATTTATTTCACACATTATTATTCCTAATTAAAATTGTAGAGAATAATTTAGATTTGTATTTTTTGTTTTTAATTTTCTCTGTATAAAAGAATTTTATAAGAGAATTCAATTAAAATTTCTCAGTAATTTTATTGAACCATTTCGAAATAAGATTCAACTACAGCATGAAATGTCTTTTGAACTCATAACAGATTATATAGGAGTTCTATTTGATTAAATGTTAATGAATGTAATTATTTGTAATTATGAAATATTTACGACATTTAAATAATGAAATAATTGCTACTAATATAATGGGTTGAAACGATATTTTTATCAATGTTTTCGTTTATACATTGCATTTCTCAGTAGATGGCAGCACGAAATAAATGTGAGATGCATCTCATTAATCCGTATTTAATGAGTGTAGTTTCGATAAATTCATTTTTTAAATTTAAATTTTGATTACACAGAATAAAAACAAATGAAAATTGTTTATTCAGTAAATAAAATATTTCAATTATTTTTGCACGCAATTATAACCCATTAAATTATAAAAGGATAATTAATCATAATATATTTGAATACTACTAAATAAATTAGGGCATGTGGAAAAAATAAACAAACAAAAATTTAAATTTATATGATTTTGTACAACAAACTTTCATATATAGAACAGTACATTTATATATCTGATAAATGCATTGAAAAAATTGATAGGGATTTAAGATTTATACATAATGTCAATGCTAAATTTAGTATTTCCTGTAATTAAATTATGGTTCATGATGCAATTTTTTTTTACTATTTAAGTAGATTTTATACATAATTCTATTCTTTTCATCTTAGAAGCATACATTTATTGTACAAAATTTTGTGATAAAGGCATTATTCAGGCCAGTGTATAATATTGTTTCATATTGAATAATATAGTATCGTATAATATTATGGAATATACTGCACTAAGCTGTGCAACCAGATAATTTGTATTTTTAATTATCTTATGGAATATAATTAATTAATTCTTTTACTTTAATTAAGTCCTTCTATATCTATAGCAAAACTGCTAAGAGATGCATGAGTTTTTTTCTTGGATGTGTGGCGTGTCATTGAGATATTAAACATACCAAAGCATATATTCATTAATTTTCAAATATGAAAGATTTTTGTAAGTGAGACTATTTCTGATTTTAAATTAATGTTAAAACTTAAAAGTGGGCTTAAATATACACCAATAAAATTATGAATTTTAACAAATTATAAATATATATATATATTTTAAAATTTAAAGTAAATATTACTTTTGGATGCTAGAGGGACCTAGTTACTGAGATGGAAAATATCGATTTTTTTTCCCTTTAAAATTAACAATAATTTAAAAATTGGCTTCAAATCCTGTAAAATGCTAAATGTAAATATTGATTGGGTGGTGCAAATATCTCTATAAGTTCATAATTTATCTCTTATTCAAACCTTCATATTTCAATTGCAATCCGATGTATATTACAATCCAGTTTCAATAATTCATTAATATTAGCACCGATTCACCAATACCAAGTCATTCATCATAAGAAAATTAATATTTTATCTGATACTCTATATTAAAGTTCTGTATATATTATTTGCATGGAATTTATGAGTAATTACAAAACAAGGGACAAAATATTCCATAGAATTGTTCGTTACAAAACACTAACGTTTTAAACGTTAGTGCGAAGCTATATTTATTAGTTTTTTTTTATTATTTAACTATTTTTATTAACTTCTTTCTTGCATCTGTGTACGTCTGAACTGAATCTTTTTGTTCGATAACACACATTAGAATCACATAATTTCTAAATTCATAATATCTAAATGAAAACAGTTCATTGAAAATAAGTAAAGCCATGCTTAATAATGATTGAATTTTAATTGAACTAGATTTTTTTCTAGTTTTTTATGTATAGAGTAATGATTAAAATATTCCCGAGTAATCATCAAATGCATTTAATTGACATGACACTAGAATATATTAAAATGTAATAAATCTATTTTAGAAGGAATTATTAATTATTTATACTAACTTTTATTGACATAAATTATAAAGATTATTCCTTTTAAATCTAAATGCGATTTCCAACATCCACTGGAAGAATTATTTATATCATATATGAACTTCCTATTATGTAAGGGGAGTTGTTATGGAAGAGCATAGCCATTAGGTAAAAAGCTCTTTTAAAATATTTATATTATGTTTATCGGCAATTTTAATTTTCTTTCTGACTAATATTAATGACAGAAAATTTACAATAAATATTTTGTGACACAATTTTATTTGAAATAGAATCCAATTACTTTTTTTCACGATTAACACTGAAAGATGAATGATGAAACTATATATAAACCAAATTTAGTGTAATTTCTTCTTTTATATTTAAATCATATTTGATGAAAATAATTTCAATTTGAAAAAAATGTGAATTGTCTTAGTCAAATTAATTCTTACATCAACATGAAAAAAGACATTTAGATTATTTAAATCTAGCTTGACATAAGATAAATTGTTATAGTTTCTAATCAATTGCTGGAGCTTACTAAATGAAATACTAACAAATATTATAATTTATGTCTCTTAAATAATAAATGATGAGAATAGTAATTATCCATGCTTGAGAAACATATTTTCTCATTAATCTTATATAATATATGTACGTTATTCTCATTATACCCTACATTAAATGGCCTTTGATTATACGATAAGGAATTTCGAATTGAGCTTTGTGTCAATCAATCATAAAAAATAAAAAATATAAATCTAATTTTTAAAATTGCATGCTTATTTGTTTTAAAATCATTTGGAAGATTTTATGGAAAATTTTCGTAAATTTATGGATTGCATAAACTTTTATCATCTCATGTATTTGATCCACACTAGATGGCGCCATCAATTTTAACTACCGACATTTTGTATAAATGGGGAAAAGTATATATATTTCAAAGAAATTAAGATGAACATATGTGATATGTAGATTTCTTATTCCTCTAAATTACCAATACATATTAGAAAATATATAATTATCCTACTTACAAAAAACTCAATACTTGATTGTCTTTTTTTTTTCTTTTTTCTTCTTTTGAAAATGTATGTTATTTTTGAAAAATAACTGTCTTAAATCTTAAATACAGCCTGATTTCACGAAACGCGCATATTAATTTGTGTTTCGAGAAAAATAAAAAAGGCTATATGTAATGATAAAAATGTGTTTATATTTAATATTGCCAATTTTTCACAATTTCCTTTGTGATGAATTGTTAGCATGCATTTTGGTTACGATGATTAAAAGATTAAAATGGAATTTAATAGAATTAAAATTTTGAGTCAAGTTGCAACATAGAGTTAATGTTCTTAAAAATTAAAGAAAAAACATATTAGTTAGCAAACTCAAACATGCGTTGTTGTCAAAATTAAAATTTATATGTATTCCCATTCCTATACGCATTGGACGTTGAAAAGTATCTCGACGATTTCGTAGTACATTATGTTTGCTCACAATATTGAGAAGCTACAGCTATATATTGTGCATACCAATACAACCTTTGAGAAAAACGCATTACATAAAGTCTATTCAAATGTCATTGATTTTATTGATATTCCATATTGTGAACTTATGATGCAACAGTCGTTCCCTGTTAACTTTATTTCCAGGTTTTAAAACAATAAAAAAACTTGATAAACTCCTAAATTCAAGAATTTTAATTAATTGTTGAACTGGATATTAGAACACAGAAAATTTAACGAACTAGACTTTATTGTGTATTGATGCTTGAAATATATTTGATTATATATATATATATATATTTCAGAATTATTCCGCCATCAAGATGAGTCACAATACATAGATTTAAATAAATAAAATCATCAGTATTATATTTCATATTCAACTATATCATCTCCTTATAATGAATTTAAATTAAATACATTGTTATATTTGAATTCATTTCATGACTTACAACTAAACGTGCAATTTAGTTTGTATCTAATTTTCACTGAAATTCTTTTCAATCTAATGAAGAACATGGTTAACAATTACAAGATATTTTTAATGCATTAGTTACATTTTTTTGTAATTTAAGGTGAGAAAAGTTATTCAGGATTTCTATTAAGTCATTTATGCTCTTTATGTAGTTTATGTAGTTAGTAGTAACAATGAAATATTTTTGTAAAAATGTAGTAATAATGAAATATTTTTAATGAAAAAAGATGTATAATTTCGTATATATTTTTAAATACATGCGAAATACATATTTCTACTGACAATAATACATAATTAATTAGAATTAATTAAAATTTTATTCATAATAATAATAAAATATAATATGGAATGAAAAAAACCATAAGCAGTTCGTTAGATACAAACATTGATGTCTAAATCCACAATTTTGATATATACATTCATTTCCTTACATTCCATGATATTTAAATTTTAAAAAACCGACTTTGCGAACTTTAAAAAGAATCACCGAGAGCAGAGAGTTTTCAAACGAAGAGAATTCCATGAATAATACAAAATATCTTTCAAACCAAAATTTCTTTTTAAAAAAGACCAATGCACCTCTTTTTTTTTCAGTGATTTTCTGCCATTTTTGAGCGCTTTATAACACAAAGATTTACGCGTTTTAGATTCCTTGAGGTAAAAAGAATATTAATTTTTTTTGTGATGGATCATTCTCTAAGTCGGTGGAAATGATAAATGTTTCCTGACAGGTGCCAATTTTCCATTTTTCACGAAATGCCGAAAGGTCAGCTGAGATGTCCTTAATGCATTTTATGTCAATCGTCGAGAGTTTGTCTTATCAGGATGGAAGATGCTGTCCTACAATTTTCACTAAGTCTTACAAAAAAATTCTATGCAAAAATCATATTTAATCTTTTAACAATTTATTTGGAATTCTATTTATGCAACAGATATCAAGTGCAAACTGAATAAAAGTCATTCACCATCATAGTAAATAGCATTGCAACTATTTTGGATAAACACTTTTGGTGTTTTACATTGCTTAATAAGCTTAAATAATTTAAATAAATTCATTAACTAAATATATTTTGCAAAATAACTAGTTCAAAAATACTTATCTTAGTTAGAAATGTATTTACCGATTAAATATCCTTCCTTTCATGCAATTTAGCAAAATTCATTTTTACATAATTTTCAATAATAAATTTCACTTTTTCAATTGATTTCTAATTTTTCCTTATTTTATTATTTTTCCTTTGCGGAATGTTATAAAAGAATTATTGGACTTATTATCTGCTCAGATTTCATAATAAATAAAAAAAAGAAATGTGTCAAGTTACACAGATATGTAGCTTTTTAATGGTATAGGAGGTGATATTGGCTCAGAATAGAACCCAGGACCTCTGGGTCTGATGGCCAGTAACATAACCTCTGGACAAAAGCATGCGCATGCCTCGTAGATGTTATCTGTCTTATTAAGATATCACCACATTCTTACCCTCCAGGGAGCTGACAAACGATATGCGTTGTTGTTGTTGAGTGATGATGAATTGGTTTGTAGAGTGAGAGGTTGCTGTGTGTAGCTGCTGTGTCTAATGCGCCGTACCCATCTTTGTTTGGCGAGCGGAGAACATTTTAGTCACGCCAAGCGTTATGGCAAGCGTGCATGAATTACTGCGTCAAGTGAGTCTGACGACTTTGGTGGCGGGTAGATGGAGCCACATCAGTTGTGTGAAGGTTGAAGGATCACGTCCGAGGGCACCATTGTGGGAAGGTGAATGTTGGCTCAGAATAGATACCGGGACCTTTGGGTCTGAAGGCCAGGAACATAACCACAGTTCAAAAGCATGCTCATGTCCTGTAGGTGTTATCTGTATTATTAAGATATCACCACAAGGGTTATATGAGGCTTTCCACTCTTTATTAACCCCTCATATTCTCAATGTTTGAAACTGTTGTAAACTAAATAATGCTGCCTTAATGTATGTTACAATCTGATGCTTTAAAACATTTTATCTGGGAAATCAGTTTAGTTAAGTCTAAATGCTGTCGCTTAAGATAAACGCAACTACTAATATTTCTGATGAAGCAATCCTTCCAGTAATAAAATAACGCTTTATTTTACAAAATATTTCTGTTGATTTGAGCAGTAAATTCGTGATATATTTTAGTTAACCACTCGTTAGTTGGCACTTTTAGCCCCAGCTAATAGTTAGGAGGAGAAGTATATATTTTAAAATTTAAAAAAATAGAACCAATAATCACCTTATTTATATCCTATTATATTTAATGAAGTAGAAGGTTTTATTAGCCGATTGTTCAAAATCCTTTATAAGTTTAAAGATTAGAAATGATTACAGTTTTAAAGATGAGTATATAAGAATTAGAGATCACCTACCCCTTTATTTCAGAATGAAAGTGAAATAATCAAATAAATATTTGTAGTCGTAATGGAAATTATTTGACATTATAACAGCAATAAAAAATGTATAGTTGAAAATCCTTCAAATTTCTTTAAAAAAAATTGTTTATCTAAATGTACCAGAACTAACATGACAATCATTAAAAATAATAATGAGTACCTTAATATGAAGTAAAATGTGTTTTATATATTTTTAATAAATTAAAATTTTAAAATAAATGTTCAACTCTCAATTTAGAGTAAATATTACTATCATTAAGATTTTTTGGTCTATTGTGCATCTCTAGGCACAATAAATAACTCAATATAATTCTAATAGATATGGGGATACATACACAAACTCACTTTTATTATTAGTAAAGATAAGAAATCTTCGACTTAAAATTTAAGGGGAAACATTCCATCTTGGAACAAAAAATTATAGAATATGACAATTTTTTTGTAAATGTATTTATTTTATGTTCAAAATTAAAGGACAACAATGCATGAGTTTATGCAAAACTCATTCGCGTAAATGATCATTTTTCTATAAGTCGTTCATTCTTTACAGTTATTCGTTATCTATTATTTTTTTTAGTAAATCGCAATTATTAGAGGTCTCCACTACGGAGATAAGAGGACACTTTTGTTGTGTTTTAAATCCTTTTGTAAGAAACAGAAGTATGAGGTGTTATGGAATATTCAGGATGAGGGTGACCTTGACAGAATTTAGTGATTGCTAGAAAACTATGCAGCGTTATATCATATTAATTTTCTTTTATTAAAACAAAGAAAGTCACATAAAATGAAAACATTTTATAGAACAATAACAGTCATAATTTGTAATAAATAATTTTTAAATATAAAAATAAATTATATTTTAATGAATTTTTAAACAATTTTTTGTTATATTCAGAATTATTTTGAAGTGGAAAAAAAAAACTCCTAACGTAGGGAATTTTTTAAAAAATAATATTTTATGATCTTTTTTAAATGTTAAGTCAAAAATTTGATATTAGTAATTATAAAGTAATTAACTCAACTTAATTTTTAAGAAACTGAATTGCTCATTCGAAATAGACTTTCTTTTCTTAGCGAATTATCTTATCTTTTTTTTCATCTTTAAAAAATTTATCACTGTTTATTATTCTATAAATATTACACATCATTGAATTTAATAAACTTATTTGGTCTTGATTAATAAAAAGCATTATGCAACTTAATAAAATAAATATCGCTAATGATAACCGGAATAATAACTGAACTAATGAAAAATACAAAGGACACTCACAGCAATAAGAGCATTCAAAAGAAACATTACAATTTAATCCATTGTCAAAATTAAAAAATAAGAAGCTTTTATGGGATATTCTTTTGTTTCAAGAGCACCTCTTCATTTTTAATGAGTTTCGCTAATCGCACTTATTCGAAAATAATCACTTCTTCAAACTGGGAAAATAAATGGAATTTGGAAAAATAAATGCTTGGAGAATTATTTAAATTCACGATCTATTAGTGATGGGACAAGAATTAGTTCTTATTTCGGAAAGTAGTGGCGAAATGAGTTTTAATTTCGAAAATCATGTATTAAAAAGTAACGATGGTTCCGGAGCTCTTAATTATACAAATAATGTTTCCTTTATTGATTTATTAATGGGACAGTGTAATAAAACATTGTTGAAATAGGGACGTTAGGAAGTACGTGATAAAGTAGAATGGCCTTCATAAATTTAATTATACAAAGAAAGAAAGGAATAAATATGATAGGATTGTACTTTATGCTTCAAAGTTCTTAAATGAAATCTTTATTTTTCAACTTGCAATCAATTTGAAATAGTTCCCACAAATTATTTAAGTTAGAATTTTCTAGAAAACGTACAAATTTTTATTCATGTCTTTAAAAACTTTCAATAACAGTTTTATTTTTTGTCAATGTTTGCAGTTGATATTTATTTGCAATTCTTGTTACAATTTTTTATTCAACATGCGACGAAATCCACTTACCCCTTTTTTACATTTTGGAGCAAAATAATTCACTTTCTGAGCTGGTAAAAGGTAAGGATGATATCTAATAAAAATACTTTTCTAGTTACAAGTTATTCGATTTACTTGTCTAGTTTTCTAATTTTTCGATATATCTCAATACTGATCATACACTCCTGAAAACAAACCGAAACCTAACGTGAACATTTAAATCTCTACGACGATCACAAAATCTAAATAAATACATAATTTCTATTTTTGAGATAATTGTTTACAATATTCAGTATGTTGTTCATTAAAATTTGAACTATAAATCTTTGCATTTTATTCAAATATATTGCTCGTAAGCAACTCATAAACTCATCGATTAATTTAATGGCGAATTTTTAATACGATACTTGTGATTTTTATAAGGATTAATTGCGTATATCATATACCTGAAATTTATCACAAAAAATAGAATACGTCTATTGCCTTTAAATTTTAAAAATGTACAATTGTGTGGAATCATCCTGCAAGAATGTAACTTTCAGAATACTGAGCACGTACATGGAATTATCCTCAATAACAGGAATATCGTACGAATTGCTATGGATTTAAAATTCGTGGGTAAAGAGGGAAAGCAATTTTCTTATTATCCGTATACAAAAATGTATTTTAAATGAGCACAATTTTTACGAGCCCTACACGTATTAACACAATTTGGTCAAAAAAATAAACCGCTAAAGAATTCATTATTAAAATTGTGAACAATATTAAGCAAATCAAAGTTAATGAATTTGAATGTAGAACGGTATTTATGCTCGTAGTTATTCGTTCCTCAAAGGAGATTAAAAATCAAACTCCTTATCATCACTAAAATTTTCAAAATTTCTCGCAGTAATGAACAAAAATAGTGTGACTTATTTACATCTTCTCAAAATTCCAAGGATAGAATTTATTCGTTCCTTTTCACTCTATTATCTTTGCAGAATTTTACTCTGTCGTTATTCTATTTCTACTGTATTGTATATTTCTTTTTTGGAAAATACAGAGCACTCCTATGTTAGTGACAGCAAAATATTGTTTCTATTTGTGTACCGAGCTCAACATATTCTTGCTCTAGAAAAACTAAGAAAACAATTTTTCTTCTAAAGTAATTTTCCGAAAGATTAGATTCTAAAAATGTCTTACATAAAATGAATTCGAAAATTACAAAATATCTACCGATTTTTCTGATTTTTCTTTATGCATACCTGTAAAACAGCTTCAACATCTGATTCTAGTTTAATCTGGCTCCAGAACCTCTTATTTGGAATTTTTGCACAGTTTCGAGTCATTTAAAATATAAACAATATTTCCAATAAGTAAGAATTTTATACTTGATAACTAGCACCAGTTTTTACAATGAATAAAAGTACTCTTAACAAGCAAAATTCTTTAATTTTACGGGTATTCAATTCTATTTTAATAGCTCTGAGTATTTTTATTGTATTGAAAACAGATGGGTCTTACTACATTTGCAAATAGAAGCATTTTTCATGTATTTATATTTAAAAAAAAACGAAGGCCTTAATTACAAGCAAAACATCAAGGGATCTGAATATATGACATTTATAGTAATAAAAACACAAATTGAAACCCGAGAAGATTTATTCTAACACACTTAGGCATATGGTCTGAAAACATTTCGCTCGCTTTTTGATAGCGAAAATAGCTGAGAGAGAATTTTTTTTTCCCGGTGTTATTACTTCCTTTCCGTCTTCTTCAAAACAATCTATCAGAGCATGAGTCACAAAATTCAGTAGCTCTAATAGTGGTAGAACCATCTGGTGATATTTAAAATAAACACATCTGCTTTTGCATATCATAATAAATACGTTCTTTTTCTCTGCTGAGTTTTAAAAAAAATATTAAACAAACTAATGTTAATACTGTACATAATGAAAAACGCTTATTTTCGAAACCAATGTAAACGTTCACAATTATATAGAAAAACTATTTATATTTTCAACTATTTTGCTATGGATTGGGGAGCATATTGAATGTTACAGTGGCAGAAAAAATTGAGAATACAACTTATGTTTGCTTGATAAATCCGACTTTCATTATAAATAACACGTTACAGAGAAGTGAATATATGTTTTTTTTATTTTTACAATTAACAAATGACTTAATTTAGAGTAAAAATTACCTAAGAACTTCTAAAATGAAAAACTTCAGAACTATTTTAAATAAACATACACAGAATTTTGACTCAAAAAATTAAGAGTACAATAATGATATTTCAGTAATATTGCGTTTACAAACAAAATGTCATTGTTAAATTGCATGGCGTTTAGCTCTTATAATGGCCTCTAAACATCATGATTCCGGTTTGAGCAATTTTTAAAGGCATCTTATGATATCTTTAACTCATTCTTCTTTCAGTACTTGTTTTAAATTTTCTGTTTCTAATTTTGTGTTTTAGAACCACTTTTTCGAGTAGAGCCCAAATATATGGTAATAATTCAATGGCATGTAGGGGATACTGTGTTGGTGTGTGTAACTGCTGTTCGCAGTGAAAAACATATTACATTTTGATTTTATGAGGGGTTCGCTGTTGGGGTCGCTGCAAAATGAAATTTCCATCTAAACCCAATTTTGTAGCACTTTCCTTTAGATTGCTGCATAGTATATCCAAATAAACCATGTGGTTTATAATGCCATCTATAAGAATTAAATTTACTACCCCGAATGAAGCCATGCAACCTCAGATCATGTCGCCGCCAAATTTAACTGTAGAACGTAAATATTTTTGGATCCAAGGAAAGTCAGGTTTGCAGTACGATGGCTATCGCTACGAAAAATATATGGCTACCTTTCTTCCAATGTGTAAAGGAATCCAATGCATGTAACCTAAAAATATGGTGTCTTTTTTCTAGTAAACAACAGATGCACACAATGACATAGAACCCCTACAATAACATGGTTGAATATTCGTTTGGCATGCTCGAAAAAGTAGTTCATATATCTATACTTATAATAAAGCTCAATGTGTGTGTGTGTGTGTGTGTGTGTGTGTGCGTGTGTGTGTTGGCGCTCTACAGGCCAGACCGTTGGACCTACAGCTACCAAATTTGGTACATGTATACCTTGGAGGTCCGGAATGTGCACCTTGGAGCCCTTTTTTCGAGTTTTTAATTAGAATTTGAATTAATTAAAATTTAAGCGAAATTTCGACGTTTTTCCGCTATAACTTCCGAAAATATGATTGCATAAACATGATTTTTACATCAATTTAAAGAGTAAAAAATTAGCTTTCTAACGGTATCAGTTTTTTAAATTTAAAATGTAAGCTTCTATTTTTAACGAATTTTTAAAGAAATATTTTAACCATGTTTTTTAGCACGTGACTAGATAAAATAAAAGAATGCCGGAAGTTCAAATAAAAAAAAATTATCATCGCAAATAAATCTAAAGCAATACAACTATAAGCACGTGACTGGATAAAATAAAAGAAACATAAAATGTGATATTTTCTAAAAAAAAAAAAATAAATGCAAAGCAAAGGTTTCTTTAATCGTTTGCAATATCTAAATCATTTATTCCATAAATCATCTTTATTTATAGTAAACCTGATTGAATTTAGACAGGATATGCATTGAAATCCCGACTTAATGGCATATTTATGTAATCGTTTGCAATATCTGTATCATTAATTTAATACTTTTTTTCCCTTTCTCGCTTTCTTTAAAAAACACATTTAATATTTTGGCAACATCATCGATTTTTTTTTTTTTTTTTTAATATTTTGGAAGCATAACCGATGGTTAAAACTGATTTATAAAATTAAAGAATATTATTAGGAAAAGGTGTAATTTTAGAACTTTCCGTTCATAATCTCAAAGAAAATATTAATTTCAGGTCAATCAATGCCCGGATTTACTTCAAGGCTAATGAATGTGTGATTTAATTGAAAATTTTAGAACGCTTTACACATGGCGAACCAGCTGGTCGCCAAAGGCGGCTAGTACAAAATAAGAAACAAAACCCATTTAAAACAAGTGTGACAAGTAAAGTGGTGTATAATATGTTCAGAACCACCACAAACTGATCAAATCGGTATCATGACGTTTAGAGGCCATTATAAGAGCCAAAAGACATGAACTTTCATTGTGATAGTTTGTTTCTATGCGATATGTTACAAAAAATTCTCCGGTGTACTCTCAATTTGTTGAGGCAAAATTATGCATATGTTTATTTAAAATGCTTCGGAAACTTTTCGATTTAGAAGCTTTTCTTTGATTTTTCTTTCTTTTGACTTGTTGATTTGTTATGTGTAAAAATTAAAGCTCGTTTGCTTTTCTTGGCAATGTGTTATTTACATTGAAAGTCAGTTTTATCAAATAAAGTAAGGTATACTCTCAATTTTTGAGCCACTGTATGCTCTTTTCGCAGAACTGAAATATCGACGGCAAGCTTGTAACGTTAGAAATGATAAAGGGAACCGAAATCAGGGTATCACTAAATAAAGCTTCGATAAAAGATTATATTGATTTTTCACATTTATTTTGTTACGAAAATAATAAATAAATTTATAATAAAATTATAATATGATGAAAAATGATAATAAATATGAGGAAAATAAATTGTAAATAATGATAGATAAAAATCCAAATAATGAAAATATGTTTGAAATCATTCATTATGTTGAATCATTTGATCATAATCCACTTTATTATGAACTAACCGCCTTTGGCGACCAGCTGGTTTACCATGAGTAATGCGTTCTAAAATTTTCAATTAAATCACATATTCATTAGCCTGGAAGTAATTCCGGGCATTGATTGGCCTGAAATTAATATTTTTTTTAACATGACGGACGGAAAGTTCTAAAAGAACACGTTTTCTTAATAATATTCTTTAATTTTATAAATCAGTCAGTTTCAATTATTGATTTAGAGGACTGATTGATGTAGCAACTTTTATTTAAAATATTAATAAAAATATTTTGTAAAATATGGCTCACAGAGCAAAGTATGAAGAAATCTAAAACTCATAATTCATCAATGCATAATTGGATTCAAGCCACATAAAATGCAATTATTTACTTTATTTAGACTAAGCCAACAGTACTAAACAATATGTATGCCCAAGACTAATATTTTACAAAATGGCCATGGGCCGGAATTTGAATGCATATCCTGTAAAAATTAAATCTGGTTTATCATAAATAAAAAGATTTATTGAATTAATGATATAGATTTTGCAAGCGATCATAGAATCCTTTGCCTTGCATTTTTTAAAGAATGTATCACATTTTATATTTCTTTTATTTTATCCAGTCATGTGCTAAAAGTTGCATTTCTTTAGATTTATTTACGATGATAGTTGTTGTTTTTTATTTGAACTTCCGTCATTGTTTTCTTTTATTTTATCCAGTCACATGCTAAAAAAAATGGTTAAAATATTTCTTTAAAAATTCGTTAAAAATAGAAGCTTAAATTATAGATTAAAACACTGATCCCATTAGAAAGCTAATTTTTTAATCTTTAAATTGATGTAAAAATCCTGTTTATGCGATAATATTTTCAGAAGTTATAGTGGAAAAACGTCGAAATTTCGATTAAATATCAATCAATTCAAATTCTAATTAAAAATTTGAAAAAAGGGCTCCGAGGTGCACATTCCCTACCACCAAGGTATACATGTACCAAATTTGGTAGCTGTAGGTGCAACGGTCTGGCCTGCAGAGCGCCAACACACACATACACACACATTGAGCTTTATTATATGTATAGATTATTCGCAATATGAAAATCCTTAAAAAAAGATGATTTGATAATTTTCTGTTGCATTTCAGTCTTCCGTATGCTGAATATGACATCATTAATACTGATGTTATGGCATAACTGGATGATTTCCCAATAAACTTAAATCAGTAAAGAACCAAACATTTCTCCAGGGTATCATTGCGAATTGGTAAAGGAAAATGAATGCAAGAATAAACATTTTTATAGAAATATGTTTGAATAATCACTTCAAAAAATTGTTAAAAATATTGCAATTCGAATAAAAGATACATTTTTTTTTTTTGAAATTTTCAGCTTAATATTTATTAATGTAATGACCAATTAAAAATATATATATCAAAGCTTAGAAGATTATGTGACATTTGAGAATCAGAATTTTTATAAAGTAATCTGTTTTCCTTCTTCAACGATTTTAATTTTCATACAATAATTAGGAACGATAATATAGGAAAAGAAGTCAAAAATCATGAAGCTCGATGGATTGATATAAAAACCACAAACCTATTTACATACAAGTTGATTTTGGGGGGTAGGGTGGGCTTTTAAATGATTATTATTTAGATATAGCTTTAGATAGCTTTTGTTTCGAAAAAGAAATATACTTATAGTTCTGACTATTAATTAGAACAAGAGTTTCTGTTTTTTACTGTTCACAATGGTGCTATTCCTTTTTTTTTGCTGAATAATACGGAAAAAAATTAAAAAGTCCGAAATTAAATGGTCTTCATTCTAAGAAAAATTTTACATTTGAAACTTGGGAATAATTCCAAAGTTTTATACATAAAAAATTTAACTATTGGCAATTCCTAAACTCTATCTTAATAAGACCTAAAAGGTTGATACATATAACATTTAAGAAGAAATTATTTTTCCATTTTAGCATACACAAATTAATGAGCATTAACCTATTCAAAGAAATATTTCAGCGGGATCTGATTGGAAAGCATTATGTGTACACTACTTTTAAGCTATGTGTTAAATTTCTCACAATGCATATAAATTAATTTTGAATGGGTCAACAGAGACATGTACAAATAAATAAATAAGTATATAATTTCATTTATTTTTCTTCGTTTTGTTTTGTGCTTGGTATTTTCCAATAAGTTGATTTCAAACACGAAAACAGATTTCCCTTTCTATTGCGCATTTTTATATTTTTTATCATCCTAAATAATATAATTCTGAATTAATTAATCGAGCAGATGGGTTAACTGAAAAGAAATATAAACATGGCTTTTTTTCTCACACAGAAAATTCTACGGTGAATAAAAATAATATGAAACTACAAATTTAGTCGGAAAAAGGCAATGAACTTTTTTATCCTCAGCTGGTATTCGCGCAGATTCAAAAATGATTAAATATCCCTTTTGTCAATATCGAGACCAATTGCCTTTGCACCACATGTTATAAGATAGTAGAAGCAAACAGCTTCGTTGGGTGAGGAAAATGAGATTTGACAGAGAAAACTTGAAGGATGAAAGGTGATCCGTATC
Source organism: Argiope trifasciata (assembly GCA_026543055.1). Classification (NCBI taxonomy): domain Eukaryota; kingdom Metazoa; phylum Arthropoda; class Arachnida; order Araneae; family Araneidae; genus Argiope; species Argiope trifasciata. Next base: position 268,045 of record JAPMOQ010036084.1, read on the forward strand.
TTTTAGAAGGATTAGATGCAATTATCACGCTTTGGGTGCTTGTGAAACATATAGAAACGTTCATTAACACAGAAGGATTGAAACATATTTATGACAAATATCAATAATGATGATCTAGGTTTTACAAATATAAAGTAGGGAATGAGTGGGATAAATAGAAAGAAAGAACTCACACTTAAAATGAATTATTATTATTATTTCTAATTAAGACGCAAGTTTGTGGACTTATGTTACGAAGAAGAATGAAATATGCTAAAATGTATTTTGATGCAATTGCTGGCATGCTATTAAGAACTTAACAATTTTTGATTGTGATATAATCTTATTTATTGATTTAACAGTCATTTCGAAAATTTTCTATAAATCGTACCGGGCAAATGAGCGATTGAGAGCGAACGTAGGTAAATGATAGAAAATAAAGACGATGGTGGACCCATACCTTATGGGATATTCATTTAATGACATATGGAATCTACAATCTTATACAATCTAGAAATTGACTACCTAAACAAGGCCCATTATAAAAACAAAAATATCTTATAGGACAGAACAAAATCCGTATGATTGGATTAATAACCAATTTAATTTTATTTGGCATTTTTATGGAATTAAAGGGATTTTAATAAGTTTTTAATTATGTAATCTGTTTCATAAATTCTCCAAAAACTTTACTTTCAAACTTTTCTTCTGGATGTCGTATTAAGTAATCTGATTCTAGCTCTAGGCTATTGTATTAAATAATCGCAATTAAATTTCTTGTGCATAACTCATGATTTCACCAACGAACCACTTTGAAATATTATAGAGGTATCAAAGCTTGAATTTAAAATATTTACAAATATATTTAGTAACCATATTGTTTAAATTTTTAATAAAGTTTCAATGGAGGTGGATCCGATGCTACTGTATCATCAAAAGTGAAGCCTTTAATATTACTAGTTTACTTATTACCCTATGCAAATATAAATGAAGGCTTCTGAATAATATTTCTTGGCCGATTTAAATTTATAGGGCTATTTTCATTATAGATATTTTTGATTTGATTCAATTGATCACTAGTGTTTTCTGATGAATAATATTAATAAATAAAAATCATCACCTGCATGATTATATGTTATTTTAAAAGTTCTCTAATTGCTGCAAAATCATGTAAAATATGTTTAATTACAACAGCTTCAACATCAAACTCTTACGCTTCCCGACACTAAATAAAGAAGTCTTAAAATGTTCCAATCATTATTATTACCTGCTTTTAGGCAAATTTATGTTCGAAGTCTCATTTTGTTTTTCAACGAAAGAAAGAAAGTTTTCCAAAAGCATGTTTCGTTAACAATTGCAAAAAGGCCTCCCATTCTGCACACAATGGTCGGCATATCTTGAGTTACCCTCCTTTTCATTCCGCCGAAATTGCTGGAAAATATCTTTCTCTGCTCATCGATTTTTTTGGATGGAATCGGGTCCTTTCAAATCATTCAGCAGTGTGTAAAGTGCTTTCGGTAGTTGCTGATTGCTCTTTTTAAGAATGGGGTGGAGAGCGGGGTGGTACTTTGGAACGTAATGGAAAGGGAGGAAACCATCTTCTTTGAACACTTTTCGTTTTGACAAGTTTTAACTGCTTTTTACTCCAAATTTCAATATGGGTTGGAGCGGGTTTGTTTCTTTTTGTGAAACGAAGTGTTGCTTTTAAACCTTTTACTTAAGCGAATTTCTCTTTTAGGCTTGAATGTGAATAAAGTGGGAAATAGGAATTTGATAAAGTATTGTTTCATAATAAAATTGAAAATATGAAAAATTGTCGGGGCAAATGGTAAAATATTTTTTTTAAACTACCAGAAAATTAAATACAAATTTGACGAAAAATACTTTTCAAAAAATTCATAATAATCATAAATCATTAAAATATTCATATTAATGATAAATAATTATGATAATCACCATGTTTCAGGCACTGACAGCTAAAATAATGACAAGGCAGTTAAAATAGTTAAAATATTGAAATGAAAACAAATGATTCTGTATAAATAGATGTACGCACTTTTCTACAAGAATTTTAAAAGCCATTGGCTGTAATATAAAAATAATTTCTTGGATAAATTTTAACCATAGAATTATAAAGATGTATGCTAATAATCATAAATTATCTATCTAATTTTACTGCATTAAATTTATTATAATCTAAGAGAACATTATCGTAATCAGCTAGTCAGAAATATCAATTGTATTTCATTTCTATTAAATCTTCTTACATAGGAATAAATTCCCAGTATTTTCTCAACCTAAAAAGAGTGAGGAACTGTTAAATGAAGCAAAATACCTTTATAAAATAGTAATATTAAAAACTTAATTACTTAAGCAACCTGATTCGAATTGCACATTTGCTTGGTCACTTTCTGCTTTCTCACGTAAGTTTTACCTATATTTTTACAGAAAATTTATTTCGTAGATTTCAAAATTGTAAGAAAATCACGATATTAAACAATTTCTGGAATACTGAAGTCATTTTGAATCAATGTTTTCATTACATCAACCAAAGCTGCTATTAAACATTAAGCAATTTTTTTTTTAAATATTAATATTTATCAAAAAGTTTTTAGACTATCGCTATATCATTAAGAAGAAAAAAATATATAAATTTTAAAATAAATAAATAAACAATATTTTAAATACTGAAAGTTTAATTTTTAATTACTTAACATTTTATTTTAAATTTCAAAAATATTTCTTGAGATATTTTTCCAATTCTCATTTGAGAAACTCGATAGGTAGACGCTAAGCCTGTAAAATATCAATGCAATCACATTCTTTTGTAATATCAGTATAATTTTAGTGATAATTGCTTTTTAAAGATGAAATTTCGATTGCAACTGAAGCTATAAACAAAAGCAAAAAAGGTGAAATAGAATAAATGAGTTTTACATAATCTTTTAAAATCTTAATCTATATGTAGGTGCATGCAGTATCGTCGCAAAATGAGGTATTATAAGATTTTAATTATTATCGTTCCTTTAACCATATTGCGGAATTCAATTTTTAGCAGTATCAATTAAATTTTATTGCTTGGTACAAACTAGTAATATAATGTTTAAATGAATTAATAATTAGTTAATAATGAATTAGTCAAGGCTTGGAAAATTCATTAGATATCTATATTTCTATAATATCTTGCTGGATAGATTTTCTCTATAAAAAAATCACAGGTAACTAGAATAGCAAGCAACAAAACAAGCTTTTAATTGTGAACATAATCATAATAGTGAGCATTTCTTCGTTTCACTACTTTTCCAAAATGCGAATTATTTTATTTCATGATGTTTTTGACCAGTGTTTATTATTAACATCAAAAAACCACAGTAACGCTGAAAATTTTAGTTACACGATAAAGTATGGGTTAATGATTGTTGTTTCATTATATAAATGAAGCAAAATATGACTTACCTCGATTATCACGCAAAAATTAATTTTATAAAAGTAACTTTACAGTTTTATTAAAATACTAATTTAATAAATTGGGAGTCACAGATAAAATAAATGATTTTTAATGGGATGAATGACTTGAAACATAGCTCATTTTAATAACATATTTACCAATAATACATGCAGAAAAGAAAACATGATCTCTAAATATAAATGTGCTACTTATTCTTAAAGTATTTTAAGATATTTTTATTTCGGCATAATATTTATTTTTTACTTGCCGATGGCAGAGTACACACTGCTGAAATGAACCAAATAAATCTAAGAATATTTGAGCATGGAGGGCTCAAGTTACTCTTCAAGATTTAGATTTTACCGATCTATGCAAGCTATTTATAAAGTCAAAACGAGTAGAAAATTCTGATCGTTACTACAAGATTCTGTACTTTTATCCATTTCGCCATGGGAAATGTAAGTATTTTTGAAATATATATATATTTTTAAGTTGTAACTTCTTCATCGAAAAGCACTTCCTATTGGGAAAAACTATTTTTTGTATTATTTCATGTTTATCGAATCATGTTTTCGCTGCATTTTGGAATAAAAATGAAGCTTCATCTTTTAAGATTTACTTTATGTCTAAAAGAAATTTGTCATGTTTTCTGCTATCAGACATTTAGATAATGATTGGAAGAAAGAAAGCATATTTTATTTATTATAATATCAGCTATTCATATAGTCTTTAAAAAAGGGTAGCTAATAGTATTTGACTATTTCTGCCTCTGTCTTCTATTTTACTAACGTGAAAAGGATAACATGTGCAAATTATGTAATGCGCATTTTTTTTTTAAAGTATTTAAATAAACATTTGTCTCGCATCCGAAAACAACCATAAAAACTGTATTGCTAAATAACCAATAAGCTTTAAAATTGACACATCTCAGCTTCGGTTGCTGATGCCTGTAAAGTTCGCGCGTGATTGGCATGACATCAACCGCATTTTCACTTATCTTAAAATTTGAAAATCATGTTTATAATGCTGTTGCGGCTATCTCAATCTCGATCAATATATAAAATTGATTTGACCTGATTTTAAAGAAATATGGACATGATTTGCTATTTTGATTTAAGTTGGGTATACAATGTAAATAAATTGTGTTTACGTTAGTTGTGGGCTTTATTATTAAACTGTATTTATGTTTTATATTTTTCGTATATGCTTATACTTTTAAATGTATCGTTTGGAGGTTAGGTTTAATTTTTTTATTTGTCATTACTTAATAGATTTTCGTACAAATACATGTATATATATGTATGTGTATATATATAGATACAATGAAGTGACAAAAGTCATGGGATGACTGTTAATATCGTGTCGGTCCTCCTTTTGCCCGGCGAAGTGCAACAACTCGACGTGTCATGGAATCCACAAGTCGTTGGAAGTCCTCTGCAGGAATATTGAGCCATGCTGTCTGTATAGACGTCCATAATTGTGAAAGTGTGGATGGTGCAGGAGTTTGGGCACGAATGGACCTTTCGTTGATGTCCCATAAATGCTCGATGGGATTCATATCGGGCGATCTAGGTGGCCAGATCATGCGCTGGAATTGTCCTGACTGTTCTTCAAACCAATCGCGAACAGTTCTGGTCCGGTGACATGGCGCATTGTCATTCATAAAAATCCCATCGTTGTGTGGGTACGTGAAGTCCAAGAATGGCTGCAAGTGATCTGCAAGCAGCTGAACATAACCATTTCCAGTCAATGATCGGTTCAGTTGCAAAAGAGGACCGAGTCCATGCCGTGTAAAAACAGCCCACACCATTATGCAGCCACCACCAGCTTGAACAGTGCCTTGCTGACAGTTTGGGTCCATGGCTTCGTGGGGTCTGCGCCACACTCGAACTCTACCATCAGCTCGTAACAACTGAAATCGTGACTCATCTGACCACGCCACGGTTTTCCACTGGTCTAGGGACCAGTCGATATGCTCTTGAGCCCAGGAGAGTCGCTGCAGGCGATGTCGTGCTGCCAGTAAAGGCACTCGAGTCGGTCTTCTGCTGTCATAGCCCAGGGCAGACAAATTTCGCAGCACAGTCCTATCGGACACGTCCCTCGTACGTCCCACAATGATTCCTGCAGTTATTTGACGAAGTGTTGCGTGTCTATTAACATTGACCATTCTACACAGACGTCGGCGGTCTCGGTCGTTAAGTGCAGGTGGTCGCCCACTGCGCTGTCCATGATGGGATGTGATACCTGAAATTTCATACTCTCGGCACACTCTTGATACTGTGGATCTCGGAATGTTGAATTCACTAACGATATCCGCAATGGAAAGACCCATGTGTTTAGCTCCAACTAACATTCCACGTTCAAAGTCTGTTAATTCTCGTCGTGCCGCCATAAATCACGAAAAACCTGTTCAATGAATAACTTGAACACAAATGAAAACTCTGTAAAACGAACTGTGCATTTATACTTTTTCGCTGCGATACTACTGTCATCTGTATATTTGCATATTGCTATCCCATGACTTTTGTCACTTCAGTGTGTGTGTATATATATACGTATATATATATAATCTTAAATAATGTATAAAAATATTTTTGATTAAAATCTTTCGTAATTTTTGTAAATATGAAAATATATTTTAATTACAAATATAAATATTTTAATTACAAATGCTTTTGTAAATTAAAAAAATAACGAAATGATCTTAACATTTTGTTACTTTTGAGTGAACTTTATTCCCAAGAAGTAATTCAATATCGAATCATTCTTAAAATTTAGAATTGGAGATTCTCTTATTACTGATTAATTATTGATTGTTGATTCCCTCATTACTAATTTATTATTTATTATTATCAAGCGTCTACATTCATTCAATGATGATTCGATTTTGGAAAGTAATGAACATAAGCTTCCCGTTAAATGTTTTTTTATTTAAGTACTTATTGCGATATTTTATAATTTTTATAGATGTACTAGCATTATTGAGTATATAATATAGTTATATAGAGCTTCTAGATAAGTAAATAACAGTTCATAAATATTGCATCAGAGCATAAACCTCACTATTACAAAATTTAATAAAACAAGATGGATAGTGCTATGGAAATACTTCAGATTCAAGATCTCCCTACATTGTAAAAGTACATGTTAGAATTTTATTTGCCTTCCATTTATTTAAGCAAGCACAGATATTTTATGATTCTACCCAATTTTTTTTCCAGATATTAAATGGTGAAACATTTTTCGTATTCCAGACAAATGTTTCAAAGAGTACTTCGTTTTAACTTCACGAATACTGCATACGGCATAACAACTTATTAAGAAGATGAAATCAGAAAGTAGTAATACATTAATAGTCGATAAATTTCCTTAATTTTTTTAAATGTACCAATAATATATTAATTCAAGTAATTATAAAACATGTTTAATTTGACCATATTTATACAAAATTGTAATTACATATCTATATGCAATACCACTACTACTATTAAAAGCCTAAATAATCCTTTAAAATCATTATTCCCAACGGAAGTAGATTTTTTGGCAAAAACTTAGTATCACGGATGCAGTTTTGAACGAGTCATTTTATTTTTTTGTAAAAAGTAGCATTATTCTCTAAACCTAATTTTTAAGCCTAGCCAGATTCTGACTGGATATGCAAATATTAAATCTATTTCAAGAACTTCAGTTTATCGCTTACTGACATGTGATCTTGCTAGAGTTCACGCCGGTATGTACTTGATACTTAAATGAACTAAATTCCTTCCCCTAAGATGTGCACATATGAAATACCTACTAAAGAAAAACCTAGCAGTCTCTTCCTTTCTATGCCTTTGTTCAGAACTTGTCGCATTTTCTTTTTCTTTTTTTTTTCCTTTTTTTTGTACATTTGTCAACACTACTTTTTTTTGAATTCTTTAAACTTTGTTTCTGTATGTCTGCCTACATAAATCTTACTCTTTATTTATTTCTACTTAAAATATATGATTTCAATTTTACTTTTCAATCTTTGCTGTTGTATAATATTCATTACAGCTTATATTGCTAGTATGTGAGCAATTTCGTTTTGTTTTATGTTTGTGTATGCTCTTGTTTCGCTACCTTTTACTTGCATACGGACCTGGGTCTTTTCTTTTCAAAATTTTCTTCCAATATCGATTGAGTATTGATTGAGGTTTGTACCCCTTGTGCTATATTTGTTAGCACACAAGGAGTTTATACCATGAATCTGAAAGAAAACACTGCATTATTTGTCTTCATTAAGTTGCTTTCTTTCTCTTCTCTTCTTTCTTTAAGTAAAAAATTGCAAGCATCTAAAAGGTCAAAGGAAAATGTTTCGTTCAAGTCAAGTTAATTGCATAATGTACTAATTTTCAAATGCTCGCTTATGGAAGTTTTTCAGCATTCAATAAATTTGTAAAGTAAATCTTTTTAATAAATTTGTAACCCAGATAACTTGTACATGTCATGCATATATTATTGCGAATAAGTTCAGAAAACAAAAGTGATAAATTATTTTGTTAATAAATCAGTTGGATTTGATTTAATTAATTATTAATTTCAATTCCAATGCATTAAAATTGATAGATGAATTAATCCTAAGTAAATAAAAAAGAGTATTATTAATTTCTAAAATCTCTACAAGAATCAGAAAATAAAACTAATAAAATTGACTTCATTTGTTTTCCGACTCAACTATTAGCTTTATAAACTTATATAAAAACATTAAAAACTTAGCAAAGATCTTATAGCTATTGCTTGTTTATTTTCTTTTATAAATCAATAAAACAGTCACGTTTTAAGAAAATGTATTAAAAATGAAAAATGTGTATAGGTAAAAATTTTGTCTTTTTGTATAATTATTACTGTAGGCAGTTAGTGATATTATCAAGACATAAGATTTTAGAAACTCTTTTATAGAATAATCGATGAAATATTTTTTCAAGCATTTTAAACTGCTGTTTGTATTCAACCCCTTTTAACTTAAACAATGGCTAGAACTTTAAGAATGTATCTGAATGAAGACAATTCCGAATGTTATTTTTATAACATCTAGTCATTTACAGTCTTTCCAAAGAATCCTGTTAAGAAAGAAGAAAGCTTTGAATAGTTTTCTCAGGCCATCGACAAGGAGTGTAAAATAGAATTTAATTTGTGCTCGGAAAACTATTCCTAATGAGTTTTCGCTTTGCTTTAGGGAATGATAAACTTTTCATGCGGCTATTGTATTTAGATTTGGTCTAATGTTGTTGTTGGGGAATCTTCAGAGAATACGAGGTTTGCGCAGGACAATAAGTAGAATTTGGTTACATTTGAAATGTAGAAGCATTATTTGGCCAAAGTAACATTTGGCAATGTGTTAAATAAATATATGTTTAATTGTTTGGACAATGGAATTGATATGTTGAAAAAGAAGTGAATAAAAACACTGCATTGTTTCTCTAAAATTTATAGTTTTGGATAAGTTTAATGAATGCATACATTCCCTAAATATTTTATTTAATAATAAACACCTTTGAGAATTTTGCCTTAAAATCGTCGTTTGAAGGGCAGGCAAACGGCAAAGTCTGATAGGATTATCATGCGAGGTATGGCAAACAATTCTTTTGATTTCCCAAGTTTTCCGTATTTTTCCTAGTTTTTTTACATTAATTTATTCTGGAATTATATAAAAATCATAATTAAGAAAAAAAATATAAATATTTAAAAGTTATGACTCAAATTCTAGAAATGAAATCTATACAACAATTAAATTACATCACTAATCGGATTATATTATATACAAGAAAATGAAAGATATTTTTGAAGTTTACCTATATGATGAATGTTTTTTTTAAATTATTTATAAAATAATTAATTAATGTAAAAATTATCAGAATTATTTTATTGACATGGATCAATAGATCTTTTATTTGACATGGCTGCTCAGAAGAAGTTATTTTCAATGGCTTTTATGGAAGATCTAAAACCCCAAATATTACCTGCACCACTTTCTCCACATACTTGTAGCTGATAACAAAAGAAATTAACAGAAATAAATTTCAATAAATGATTTTTTGCCAAATAAATAATTAACGGATAAAAAATTCAAATATTTTGTTCATATTTTACCTGCTTTCAAAGTGTCTCGAAATCTTTAATTTTGCTAATATATATATATATATTTATCATTTAACAATCAAAGAGTTCATATTTCTCAGATTATTGTTTGTAATATGTTCTAAAAGCGTGCATTGTTTTCTACAGGAAACTTTTAATAGAGAAATATGCTTTGTATTCAAAAGTAATATTACGTATTATTCATATAATACTCAGAGTGGAATAGTTTGTAATTCATAGCTAGAAGAAGTCATAATCGTATTATTAGAAGAGGCACCTTTAAGTAATGTTTTAAAAGTTTCCACTCTTTTTACTACATGAAGCCATTTGTTCAGCAAATTTTGTGTATATTAATTAAATACATTACCTTTTTTTATTTAATAAGTTAGATAACATTATTAAAGTTTAAATAATATAAAGTATTTTAAGTATTTTTTCAGAATGCCAAAAATACCTCATTTTAACGAAAAATGAGGACCTGGTATCTGAATTTGCTAAGAGTAACCATGACAAATTATTGCTGCGATGAGGGGAATAGTCCATTACTTATCATGTACATACACATCATGAACGCTCGCGTTTTTATCATGCATTAATCAACGATTAGATAAAGGGGAAAGATTGTCTACACGAGTCTAGAGAGTTATTTTCTCTCCTATATGTATTTTACGCAAAGAGGAATATCTTACGTTTCCTAGTATAGAGGAAAAAACCAAATTTTTTCCTCCATATGTACACATTTTTTTCCAATCGATTTAAACAAAACTTAGTTACAGAATTAAAAGTTTTGAAACAACACCATTTACTGAATTTCATATCTCTGTTTTTGATTTATTGTATTACTAGCCGCCTTTGGCGACCAGCTGGTTCGCCATGAGTAATGCGTTCTAAAATTTCCAATTAAATCATATATTTTTTAGCCAAAATTTAAGAAATAGTTTAAGTTAAAAGATTCAGTTATTAGTAGTTAAATAGTCGGTAACTTTATTCGAAAAAACTTTTTGAGTTTAATGCTCTAATAATTTATCGATTATGCTTCCAAAATATTAAAAATGTTTTTTTCGGTGATATTGCCAAAATGTTAAATATGTTTTTTAAAGAAAGCGAAAAAGGGAAAAAATTATTGAATTAATGATACAGATATTGCAAATGATTATAGAAATATGCCATTAAGTCGGGATTTCAATGCATATCTTGTCTAAATTCAATCAGGTTTACTGTAAATAAAGATAATTTATGGAATTAATGATATAAATATTGCAAACGATTTCTTAGAATCCTTTGCCTTTATCCTTTTATAGAAGATATCACATTTTATATTTATGTTATTTTATCCAGTCACGTGCTGAAAGTTGTATTTCTTAAGATTTGATTTACGATGATAGTTGTTGTTTTTTCATTTGAACTTCCGGCATTGTTTTATTTTATCCAGTCACGTGCTAAAAAAAAACATGGTTAAAATATTTATTTAAAAATTCGTTAAAAATAGAAGCTTGAGTTATACATTAAAACACTGATACCATTAGAAAGCTAATTTTTTTATCTTTAAATTGATGTTAAAATCATGTTTGTCCGATAATAATTTCGGAAGTTATAGCGGAAAAACGTCGAAATTTCGCTTAAATTTTAATTAATTCAAATTCTAATTAAAAATTCAAAAAAGGGCTCCGAGGTGCACATTCCCGACCTCCAAGGTATACATGTACCAAATTTGGTAGCTGTAGGTCCAACGGTCTGGCCTGTAGAGCGCCAACACACACACACACACACACATTGAGCTTTATTATAAGTATATAGATATAGACATGTACGTATTACAAAGAATATAAAATTATGCGCTGTAGATTTTAAAATTTTGAACGGAATTTTATTTTTTCAGCTCATAAGTTCTCATAAATGTGGATATCATGCTCATTACTTAGCAGAAAGACAAGACAAATATTACGTGGATATGTTTCGTCAATTACTTGATAGGTATACAGAAAATTTGGTTAATATTTTTTGAAAATTATTGGTTTTATACGCTTCTGTAAAAGAAAGCACTAGAAACACCTTATTACTGTTACAGTATGTTTTGAATTTAGATAACAAAATATAAAATAAATTAAAATATCTAAATTTAGCTATTTAACAAGTAATAAAAATACTTGATTATTATAATCAGTATCTATCTTCCGTTATTAATGAAGGAAGGGAATTGTTGGAACTATGCGAAATATTTATTAGCGTTTTACTTTAAAATATTGCAACCATTGAAAATAAAAAAAAATCATGGGCAATCAGGTGAGATCCGAAATTACTAAGATAAATATTATATTTCATACAGAAAATGTGCTGTGAAATATGTTAATTACAATCAATTATTTAGAGCAGAAGCTTTCAGATTATTAGATTTATATATATCTGTATTTAATTTCTTTTTAAGATAAAATAACTGAAATATTAGTTAAATTAAGATTATAAACTATATGGATCGAAGCATGTATCGATGTAAATTCAAGGCAAAACGTATTGCTCTCAAAGAAATGCAGTCATTTTCATTAACACGTATAATTATCCTATTATGTAGCTCTTATCTGAAAATGAAGTGGTAATTAAAAATAAGCTACATTTTCCTATCATATTATGTTTCTTTTCATAATTTATCAATCCCTTAATCACTTTAAGGAATATACAAGTAACTTTCTTTTCATTTTTGGAAATCCACAATTAAAATTATAGTGTTTTCTGAATCAATAATTATTTGTCCGTTAAATGAATATTCATTTCTGTGTTTTGAGATTTAAAAAAAATACCTAGCGAAACAGTGAAATTGTTATGAAATTGAAAGCTGGGAAATGCTAATTGGGAAAATTATGCATTGAAGATTAATTTGTTCTTAATTGATTGAAATTATATCTGCCACTTTCAATTTTGAGGAGAAATTAATTTTGAAATTTCTTTTCTGGATACGATAATTTAAGAGTGTCTTACAACTGCTTCGATTGCAAGTATTTTTTTTGATGTTCCTTAATAAACACTTTTTAAATGACTTCATTAATTTAATTTCAATTTTTCATTTATTTCTGATTCTTAATGCAGATATTTATTTGGATTAATTGGCTTACTAAATCATTGAACCTTTTATTTAAACACTATTTTATTTCTTTACAAGCCTGCGTCCTGCGTATTTATGGCGCTGTATTTTGGGTAGCGCATCTTCCGAGTTATTTGTCATTCCAGGGTACGGGCATGGTTGTTTCTTCCCTATGTTCTATCTGCGAGATGTGTGAAAGAGCATCCCTTTAAAAAAGGGATTGTGCAAGTGAATATATGTGCATCATCTTCATTTGAGCTAGAGGTCAGACTTTTGACTGGGATGACTTTACCCTCAGAAGCTGATGCATTCGCCTTTCCAGAGTAACGCGGGAACAACATCATCAATGTTTCATTATAAAGCATATTTTTGAAAAGTAATTATAAATTATTTCCATCTGTTAATTTTTGATTTTAATATGCTAGGACTCAAGCCCATCTTTTCAGGTAAGATACAACATTTATGGTGTATCTTACAGGTTTTACTTGTAATTATTTTAGCATCGTCCTATATAGAACACATGATAAGATAAGTAAAATGCTCACTAAATATCACTTTTGTGTATTTTTATTCTGTTTCTAAAATATATTTTAGGATTGATTCAACTTATGTATTATAATAATTTTTAATCATTTTCCTTTTTTAAATATTTTTTGAAAATGGATAAATTTATTATTTAATTTGGCATACATTACATTTCAATGAAAGTTGTATCAAGATCTATCTAAATTTGTTTTGAAATTTATTAATTCAAATTTATGAATATATTAATAATGGAAAAATTATGCAGAAAGATATTTAATTCAACATATGGCATTAATATTTTAGGTGCTTTCCTGCCCATGGGAAAGATGGTAAAATCCTTGACCATAGCTTACGAAATATATTCATATGAGAACGAAGGGATTTGAATATTAATACTTTACCACAAGTAAATCTCGATAACATCGGATTTCCTTGGAAAAAATTATATTGCTATTCGAAGAATACATTCATTGCTCTATTTCCTTTGATTATGAATTTTAGTCATGAGACTAAGATATAATTTAGAGAGAAAATACTATACTTCTATTCGGAGATTTGAGCTGATTTCAATTCGCCCAATGATTTCAACAGCAATATTTAAAATAAATTAAATTCTCCACAACTGGAGGGATTTTATACTTTTTAGTATTAATAGATAAGTCTATCAATGGTGAATCGGAAATGGTAATCGTAACTTCTGAAAGAAAAAAAAAACGGTGAAGAAATAAATAATCTTGATTAAAATGAACTGATTGCACACCGAACTTATAATTAGTTCTTCCATTACTGTACTATTAACGTTATCAGAAAATAGAGGATATTTAGTACTTTGCTATTAAAGCCAAGTTGGCAAGTTCCCATTCTACGGTTGCTCCCTTTTGTAACTAACCGGGTTATGACTTCTCAGAATTAGATTTTGATTCAGTCGTTTTCATTAACACGTATAATTATCCTATTATGTAGTTCTTATCTGAAAATGAAGTGGTAATTAAAAATAAGCTACAATTTCCTGCTCACTACTCACTAAATATCGCCTTTGTGTACTTTTATTCTGTTTCTAAAATATATTTTAGGATTGATTCAATTTATACATTACAGTATTTTTTAATCATTTTCCTTTTTTTAAATATTTTTTGAAAATGAATAAAATTATTATTTAATTTGGCATACATTACATTTCAATGAAAGTTGTATCA
>JAPMOQ010036084.1:292367-329453 GCA_026543055.1 Argiope trifasciata
CAGATTATTGTCGAGAATTGATACTTTTTTATTCCGGTTAATTGAGTGGTTAATTTTCTATTAATTCAAAACTGATTTTCGTTCCAAAATGCTGAGGCCAAAACCCGCTAAAGATAAATAAGGCTTCAGTTTTTTTTTTCGCAACAGAAATGAGGTTAGGGTTAGCAGAATTTCGACCGATTATTTCAAACGACTCTATTCTAGAAACTTAGTGACTAATATTGTATAGCAAGTGCCCAGTTACTCCTAGGCTGCTCATTGCATTCAGATATTATCAAAGACTGACAACATTCATTTTATATATTCGACAGATAAAATTCTAGCATACACTAATAATTTTTACATCTTCATTATTTTAGTGGTATCTATGTTAGTCAACTTATGAGAAAACATCTTCGATATCAATAATTTCAACATTCCATAATTTTTTCTTAGAAACAGGAATAAGTAGTAACATTAGCTGCGGAATAGTTTTCTTAAGTGTCGGTCTTTAATACGAAGTTTAGGAACACTAGTGTAGTTTTCGCAGATTTAGACATGACATCAAAGAAGATTTATAAAATCTTTTAAAAATTCACCTGAATTGAAACATTATTACTTGTCCATTGCAGACCTTCACAACTTGAAATTTCATAGAAATGAAAGTTATAAGATAAGAAGAGGCATCTTTCAAATCAAAAATAAAAACAAAAGATATATTATATGGTCAATTTGTTTATTAAGAAAAATGATTTAATTTAAGTGGACGAAATTTTTAATTATATCCCTCAATTGCATCTAATGCTATGATGAATTGAGAGGGCTGAACATTATACACATAATAAACAGATTTTGACAGTTGTGCAAATGAAGATTTTAATAGCAGAAATGTAAGTCAACTTCATGTTACATTTGAATCTAAAACAATAATACTTTTCCATATATTCTATGGAATAATATAAACAAGGATGAATACAAGGAATATAAAAGGACATCATACATAAGGGCATATACTTCCTCCAAACTCTTATTATAATAAAAATCTATAACTATAACAAAATGATTTGTACTATATCAAAAAGTTCAAACAAAAATATAAGGAAATCTATGTGATGTTTACACTGCTCTTTTTTTTTTTTTTCAAAGTAAGATATAGAACGTCTCTGTTGAGTTTCTGAGGCTATGATATTGCAAAAGAATAATCGCAATTAAAAATAATTACACAGTTTAAATCCATTTTTTAATTTCATTGAAAGTGCACTGACACCTTCTGACGCTTTAAAAACTCGGTTTTAAAATGAATTTCGTGTACTGAGAGAAGTTCCGAATAAACAGTTTCAATTTGATGGCAAGAAGCATGTATGAAAATATCAAAGAATGAAATTATAGTGTCAAATATCCTAATATTCCCCTATATATTTGATGCTACTGCTTTACGTTATTGAAAGTGTTTTTCATATATCAGTAATATATTAACCATTATTATTTGATTTAATACCCAAATTATTATTAAATTCATATTGGCTCATTCATGAATCATATAATAATTCTTGTAACATCCATGAGTGTAGTTTGTTGCATGACGCCAGCTCTAGAGTTATGATATGTAACATTTGAAGAGAAATTATACACAAACAATGTTCCACTTTCTTTTCTTTCTTCAGAAATTAAACTTTAAAAAAAAGACACAACCATCATCTATAAAAATATACAATTAAAGTGTTATTTAGCACACGCTAATGATAAAATATTATTTTGTAGAAAAATATGGAATCATTAGTTTAATATCAAATTAGAAAATTAAGTCCTATAATGAATTCTCTAGAAATTAAAATCATTTTTCTAACAAGTCATTTTTCCCTATATTTCTAGTTTTTCGCACTCAAAACTACAGAAAAAAAATCTTTATTAAATAATTACCTTTAAAATCTCTATTAAATAATTAAATATATTTACGCTCTGAAGCATGCTGGATAAAATTTTCAAAATCTAACCAAATACAAACCCATCAGATTAATTAGATAGCATTACACTAATAATTAGTTATTCTTAGTAAAATTGTTATCAGTTAAATATTTTAAAATAGGCTGATTGTTTGCATTGTTTAAATGGAATGTTCTCTAATGAATCGTTGCACTTTACAAGATCTTCATCATTCATATGATTTAAATAGATATTTATGGAAAATAATTTGAAGCAACATTTAATTATTTATTCCAATTAACATCGAAATTTTAACATCATTTATGTCACGTAAATGTACTTAAGAAATTTCAAAAGGCATTTCGTAATGAGTATTTATTATCACTATAGACCACCTTTTAATTTGAAGACACTCGAATATCTACTTTGAAACCAAAGTTATATACACGATATGCTTAAATTATTCATTATTTTTTTTTGTTTAGAAACACATTTTTTTAAAAGAACTAAATCTTATTAAATATTTTTGACCTTTAACTCACATACTTTTCTTACATAGTTTTTGAAATCAATTTTATGCAAAAATTAAAACATATATGCATATTTTTTGTTTAAATAATTCAGTATACATATAAATGTATGCAATTTTTCAAAAAAAAACAATCTCGAAAGAGTCATTTAAATTAAAAAATGAAAACTCAAACACACTCTAAAATATTTGTTTAAATTAAACATTGTGGAAATCCAAAAGCTGCAATTTTCTATAATTTAAATGTGTCTTATTTTCTGCAAGCAGTTTTAAGAAGCATCTCATAATTTTGTAATAAGTTGAGATGAGACGGCATCAATCGTAATGGCATATGTATAAGAATATGTTCTAATGTAAATTGCAATAATAATGAATAAAAATCTAAATGTTGCAACTATTATTTTATTTTCTATTTCTTGAATCTTAATTTAATTCAAAAGGAAATTTTATTTGTGTGATACAAAATCTTAATTAATACGAAGGTATTTGGTTATAAGATTTTATTAGAATCATTCGTGTACCAAAATCTACTAGAAAAGTTTGCGAATCTCGTTAAAATTTCGACAGATATTTTCGTTAGCTATTTGAAATCATTTGAAATTAATGCCAAAAGCTTCTAAATTCAACAAAATGATGGATATTATTGAAGCCCTTTCTTTGTATAAAAAATGCCTGATATTACGGTTGGTAATAAATATATGTAGAAGTTTTGGACATGAATAATTGAATCGATTTATGAACGTGCATATTATTTCCTCTTTTACTGATTTATAGCACTTTTCTGATCTAGTAAGTAAATTTTAAATATCAAAAATGAAGGAATAATTTTTTTTCTGACGTTAATAATTATTTTTCACAGCATTTACTAAAGTGATAAATCAACGTTTGAGAATAGTATGAGTTACCGAATGATTTAGATATGATTAATCAAAATAATTATTTTAATTCTATAAAGATGCATATAACTGTTGGTTTTTATATTATATAACTATAAAATCTGCTTGATTATGATTTTTTTATTATTAAATATTTTATATATTAAATATTTTATATATTAAATATTTTATATATTAAATATTTTATATTTTATTATGTATATTAAATAAAATTAAATATTTTAAATAAAAAAATCAATTCATGAGTTTTCCCTTTTTTTTTAAAAAAAATGTATTATATTATGATTTAATTTTGAAGTCAAACTTAGTTACAATCGAGCTGTCTAATGTTAAATTATTATGAAAATTCTTCAATGTATCAGTATACACAATTATTTAAAAAAATCCTATTATTCTTATAAACAGTCTCTAAAAAAAGTAGGCTAAATGAAACATTCGCCGGCGAAACGTATGAGAATCTCTGTTCTTCATGTATATCGGCGCTATGATTCTTTTATCAGGCTAAATTGACAGCTAATGCAATATTCAAGAATCAAATACGATGATTCGTCCATCTCCAAGATAAGTAAATGCCTTTTCGTAGGCATAAAAAGAAAATTTATCTGCCTTGTAATAGCAAGGATGTGTTTGGTCAGCAGTAATATTTGATATCTCTAATATAAAGGTATCAATTTCTATCAACTCAACCATTGTTTTATCTATTTTCTTGATAAAACTGTTGATGAACTTTGTTGTTGACCCTTTTTTAGGATTAGTATTATTGATAATTCGTAGTTGAACATTTTTTTAAATTAGTCTTGCCCCGTTGCAGATTCTGATAAAAATTCTATAGTTAAAAGTTATAAGGGAATGATAGTGATAACTATAGACTTTCTATCTCATGAACTGAATAAATAACAACCAATAGAATAAATGATACACATTTCTTTATTTTTAATTTGTAAATTAATTTACGAATATTCTTAAAATATTTAAGTTTTCCGCAAGGAAAATGAAATGTTACAAGGGGTTATTTATGAATTTATATCTATATATATATATCGTTTCTAAAGCTAAGATCTTATAAAGAATGAATTTTAAAACATATATTGTTATATATTGATTTGAATTTTCTACTCAAAATATAGATAATTTCTGTAATAAATATTAGTTGAAACATCTGTAGAAAACTATGAGAAAATAATAATTTTGATTCATAATAAATATTAATTTGTAAAAGTAAATGGTAAGGATTTTTATATATCCCATTTAGCAGAATAATTCAATTTTAGAAAAGAAATGTAATAATCTGGATAAATAATTTCTATTATTTTTGTATCTCTTAAATGTAAAAGGTGACATTAAATAAGTTCTTAAAGGAAATCTGTAATGATGCATGTAAGGGTGAAAACAAGATTTTAAATGATGTTAAATTCCTCAAGAACAGCTGTTTCAGTACACAATAGCATTGAATCAAAGTAAGAACAATCAGTAACATGTAGCATTATCGCTTAGGGAATGATTAATTACCATTGTTATCTCTACACAAATTTAACCAAAATTGATGACTTTTATAGGAAGAAAAATGGGGTGTATGAAAGGATTGAAAAGAAGCTAAACAATTGAACATATAGACATAATTTCAGAATATCTAGTTAAAAATATTACACAATTTTTGAAAATTGTTATTAGGTAAAATTAAATAAAAACTTTACTGCATAATGTTTTCTTTCTGTATTATTTTATTCTAATAACTGTATTATTCATTTTTAAATACATAATTTGATACCTATACTTTTAATTTTGAAAACTTATTTTAAAAAGTATTCATTAAAAGTTTTTCAAAATTTATCAGCATTTTTGCACAATTTTATAAAGATGTACCAATAAGCTATTAAGCATTAGGAGAAAAGGAAAAGTACATTACAATTTTACTATTGCTAAATACTCATTTTTAGTATAAAATAAATAACAATGTTTATGATTACACAATATTGAAATAGGCATACGATATTTAGTTTGAAGTTAATGAAGGAAAATAAGGAATATAAATTAGAGAAACATATAATTCAATTTGCTATTTATTTTTTTATTCCTTTTTCTTTGCAAAGGCGTAAAACGCTTACTAATATATTAACTTATGTGATAAATGTTAGAATATTGGGGTGTATTCCTAAACATATAAGATTAGAGAGAAAGAAGCAAAAAAGTATGTCAGAATTTCCATTTTCATAAAACAACTGTTAGTGTATTGAAAATAAAACTCTTGTGAGCTGTTTTATGAAAATCGATTGAAGAAAAAATAAAATTCGAAAATGTGACCTTCCCTAGTAAATATATTTAGGAACTCAGAAGATTATCATCAAGCATATGCATATGAATGTACAGCGGGTTTTGTGATTCAAAACAGAGAAGCAAACCATGATAATATAATAGATTCTAATACATGCGAATTTCTTTCAAAATAAACAAATCTATTATTTTATTATAATGAACTTCTAATTCACTTTCCATTAGAGTAAATAACATTTAGAAGATGACTGATGATAAAAAATGATTTGATTGTTGTGCTGCAGCAAATATTATTGTATATTTGCGATTTTTATTTTGTTTTATACAAGTAGAATGTAATTTGTTTTAGTGTATTATTCATATTTAGTGAATGAAATACAAACAACAGTAAAACAGAATGATTTTTCAATTATTTTCCAATTTTCATGGGTTTTTATATGCCATGATTTCTATGTTAGATATTTAGAATTTTTTGTTTTATACAACCATTTCATTTAGTTATTGATTTTTTAGCACCCGGTCAATCGGATGACATCTTGCAGTATGAATATTTAATATTCTATAGGTTCTAATAAATCTCCATAGAATAGTAGTAAGAGGATGGTGTGAAATTTTCTATCGAATTCCCTGATTGATTACATTTTATTTCCTGTTTATGGGTTGATTATCTCTATATATAGAACTCATACGACGACTGAGGGTTTAAAGAACTGATAATCATATCGATATAAAAAAATGAAAAATGGAAAAACACGTAATATATTTAATATATTCTTGAAAATGTCAAAATTTGTTGTTTTTAAAAATGATTTCCACAAATCCATCAGTTGATAAAATTAAGTGAGAAAGTAGTTTTGCCTTTATGAGTCTATCTATTCAACTAATAGTTACAAATATTTCCAGTATGCAATTATCTTGATATTAATAATCGGGAATGTAATTGATATTAATAATCCAGAATGCAATTATATTGATATTAGTAATCCGGAATGCACTTATTTTGATATTAATAATAAGGAATGCAATTATTTTGGATCTAAAAATTCAATGAATCAAATAGATACTATTTCAGATATTTTAAATCGTTGCTTTAATTTATACCCTAAAGCTCCTCCAATAAGGAAAGTGCGGAAATTTAAGGATTGTGTTTAAATGAAAATAACAGGGAATGTTATTTTGGCAAAAACAAATCGATTATCATCTATTCAAAGAATCTTCCCAGAAAAGAGAAAATGGCACAATAGTTTCCTATGCAATCAATATGAGAGAATAAAACTGAATTTAATTTGTGCTCGAGAAACTGCTCCTAATGAGTTCGCACTCTGCTTGAGGGAATGATAAGGTTTTCATGCAGCAACTGTATTTAGTTTTAGTTGTATTCTATCTGAAATTTTCACAGAAAACCACATTTTTGTTCAGCAATAAGCATGATGCGATTGTGATTTAAATGCAGAAGGATTATTTGGGGAGAAGAACCATATGGAAAAATGGTGAATAGATATGAAAAATAAATAAATAAATAAATTTTATGTAATTAAATAAATGTAAGTATAAGTAACACATATTTTGTAATTTTTTCATGGTTTTTCAAGACTTTAATTAAAAATCTAACTAAATTATTAAACTTAATTAAAATTGTTACTTAAAAAGGAAAAATTATTAACCTTTTGATTTAGATCGGCATTGCTGGCATTTGATATATGATATACATTATATGTGAACTATGATTATGATTTGCTCTTAAATATTAATTTTCTGGATATTAACACCCATTTATTTGCGATAATGTGTTAATAGAATACATAACATATGGCTAAATCTTGGCATAGTGGCAGCGCGTCATCCCTGTGATCAGGTCATCCCGAGTTCATGTCTCGGTTCAGGTGTGACTGCTCTTTCTTTGGGCTCTATTTGTGGAGAGTTTAAATGTGCCCTCTTTCAAAAAAGGAGTTGTGCAAGCAAGCGTAAAGAATCAAGTAGCTAAGTCATATTCTTAACTCTAGTTGGTGCCACTGAAAAAAAACAGGAGACTGTCACTCTGCTTAAATCACTAACAAATAACTATTAGTGGGCTTGAAAAATGCCATAAATCACATCTGATAATATGTTTACAATTTCATAAATTAGAAGAAGTCTGCTTTTAAAAGCAGGGATTTAATGACAAGAATGTATAGTAAAGCATTTTGTTTAAAAATTTAATCTTAATACAAAAATCAAATTGTACATGGATATTATTTGGCCTGGTTTGGAGAATAAAATAATTTTCTAAACAATGATACATAATTTTTTCTATTCCAAATGAAAAGACTTCGAAATTAAATATCGTGTTTCGAACCAATAATTCCAATGTAGAAGCTCTTTTGTTGTCAAATCAAGAGGTGTCTGATAATGACGATAAAGATTCCATAATGATTCTCGACAATTCCTAAGGACTTTTACGTGATTAGGAGGAAATATTTTAGTTTTAATTGCGAATAGTAATTAACAATGAGTACGCAAATACTTTTTGATAGGGAAACACTCGATATGTAAGTGAATTGAAGGACTTTTTAAATTGGACCGCACCCTCAAATGTATTTTGCTAAAACAAAGAAGATATAAAGACTGATTTGAAAATATTAAGAATAATCCTTTCTGAATAAATATTTACCAATTTGCTGTTAGCACACTTCATGGAACAAATGTCGTTTCATGTCTTTATATTCATTATTAATTCTTCACACTATTTATTTATAATATTTAATGACGGCATTTTTAATATTAAAACTATTATCAAATAATAAGCAGCAGTAAAATGAATAGGATAAAGATAAGTAGTTGAATTAAGAATGATTTACTGTAGAGAAAGACTTACATAAAATGCCAATCAAAAAATGTGGACTCATACTTTTCATCTGAACAACAAATATTTAAAGATCACGCTTTTAAATTGTATTCAATCGTAACAAACTGAATTATGCTTAAGAAACAAGTTAATAAATGCATGAAAATATCATTTTACGTTCAGGGAGAAACGAGAATTCTTGAGGAAAAATATATTTTCATTCAAAGTTAGTTTTGTTGTTTGTTTGTAAATAATTACCCAGTATAGCAATATACACTTTGGTCATTATTCATACAGAGATAAAAATGATTGTTTAATAACTTTTTAAAAAGTTTTCTTTGTATTAGTGGATATGATTAAATAAAGGTGGTTATCAGAAAAGCCACAAGTAGCTACATCAGGGGAGTCAACTGGCTTTTGGCAGAAACTGGAGTGCAGTTCTGGATGATGTACAGTTGTGTGGATACATAACAAGTTCTGCAATATCAACAGTACGAGAAATGCAGTATTAAAAAAGTGCATTTCTCAGTTTCTTTTATAATATTAAAATCTCACTAAGAGAAGTAAAAAAAAATATTGAACTGTGAAATTCACAATCCCAAATCTCGGACGAGTAAGGAGATACCGATGACTGATGCTGTCAAATACTGATATCTTTTCAAACAACGAGAAATTATGATCAATAAATACAATGATTATTACTTTAATAATCATTAACAATATGACAATTTTATGTCCATTTAAACTGGAGAAATGACGTTGTAATTTTACATAGCATATTCAGTTTAAAATTGCGTAATTTATTTACATTTGAGAGATGTTTAACATATTCCCAGGTTTAATGCTGCTAATAATATGATAACAAATCCATTATATCTTCGTAATAAATTAGGGAAATTGTTGAAAATTATGATCGAAATCGTATGCAGATTCTGGAGTAATATATAATAAAATTGTACAATAAATTAGTAGGAACATTTCTGCTATAGATAATTTTAATAAAATTTATAAATAAAACTGTTTTATACGAAATATTCTTAGATAATACAAAATTGAGGTTCGAAATTAAAATCCTTATAAATAAATAAACTAGCATCATACTAATTATGTTACTAGTATCAATTAATATTTTAATATGGAAAATTCATGTACTTATATGACTTCAACAATGGGGTATTTTTCAAGATAAATGAATATGATGTTCGAACTTCTAAAATAATTAATAAGAGGATCAAATTTTTCTTTAGTAAATTTAGCAGCCTAAATTTCAAAACATCGAGTATAGTACAGAGTACGAATTTTATTATCCTTAAAACCTCTGATTACTTTGCCTCTTTTTGATCAACACACATTAGAAATCATTTCTGAAAACAAGCAAAATTATCAGAAAATAACTGCAAACTGTAGAAAATTCTTTACTGATATGAGAGCTGAAGATTCGTCTAGGTTTATTACTGTTTCAAACAATAAGGGTTATATGTTTGCTTTTACAGACTTAAAGGTTTCTTTTACGGTACTAAAATTTCCTCCTGAAACATATGCAAAAATATTTAAAAGAAATCTTTAATAATATAACAGTTTCCAGTTTATAATTATGTTCTTTTATTTTAGATCGTTACACACTTACGAATGCTCGGGTTATTCTTTCATGAGTTTGTAGAGAATCTTTATTCAGATATAATTGTTGTATTATTGCTTAAGTAAGTCAATTGAATTTTTCATTCCTTTGAAATTAGAAAACTCATGCTATTTGCAGAAATATCATTGAAAAATTAGTATTATTCAATTTACATTATTTGATAAACGAAAACAGAAGTGAAATTAATATATCATCTGGATATTAAAAATCTCTATTGCAAAACATTTTTTTGAAAATCAATAATGCTGTCATTCAGTTGCATTAATAAATATTAAACATTAAAAAAGTTGAACAAACCTGAGTAAAAAACTTTGCCAGGCTTCGGAAATGAAAATACTCATTCCAAGAAAATTGAAAATTCACTTTTTTTGTTTAAAATATCAGTTTTTCATTTTTGAACATTAACAGATTTTAAAAAAAAAATCAGAAGATTTTTTCCAATGAAAGCAATAAAGCCGGCATTCGAGGAATAAGAAGAATGAAGAACACACAGAAAGATTTTGGAATATCGATTTTTAGGGGGGTGGGTTGATAGGAAAGAAATTTCTCATTAAATCAATGCATTGTGATCTGTCATTTTCTTCTACGGCAGAATGGCAAATAATCCATCAAGGTCTGACCTACTCTCGATTTCTTTTCTTTCACTCTGCAGGGACGTTATGTCTTATCTAATAGAATAATGGTGAGTGATATGTGTGCTAGACAAAAGGAAAATTTAATGACTTGTTTACCTGTTTCGCAATTCTTTTTATGTTTCTAGATTATTAGTCAATGTTATAAATCTATTACATGTATAAATATATTACATAAAATATTGCAATAACCTCAAATAACGTTATTACATAATATAAATAAAAACGAATGAACATATGCAATTACTGTGGATAAAAATAAATATAAATACAAAAATAAATAATACTTACAAATATTAATAATCTTAATCATTTTCTATCTCAAATAAATGCATTAATTAAATTATATGTAAAGATTTATAAATACTGGGGGTTTTAACATTGAGAATAAATCAACAAAGTATTTAAATGCTGAATAAAAAATATGGTCAAAGCATTGCTCATACTAATAAAATTTAAAATTTGGGCAGATGGTAAGGTCTAGGCTCTGGGTTTCGGGTTCGAAACCCGATTGCACCGAATAAAGATTGTGTAAGAGGATCTGGCGTCCGTTAACTCTTTCTGAACCAAATGTTCTCTAGATGGTGTGGGTTAGAAGGTTGGAGATGGATGCCAATTGAGATATTGCCCTCGCCATCTGACTGGTGTTCGAAATTGCAAGGTTCGTCACACAATAGTCATAGTGTTACTTTAAAATGGGACATTAATGTAACAAAATTAAATTAAGATTAAAAATGTATCTTGGTAGGCAGGTAATTTAATATGATAGTGTACATTTAAACCTTTAAAAGGCTTATTTTTCTAATCATAATTTTAAAAAAATGATTTTGTCTTAACTCATTTAACTTTTCAAGTATATTTAATTTGGTTGGTCAATTAATTTAGTTAGTTATTAATTATCAAATCAAGACAGCATTTTGTGTGAGATAAGGAACTGACATATCTAATTTACTGCCTTATTGAAAAATTTGCCAGAACTTATGCCAACCTATATACCTTCATACTAAAATTTACCAATTTCTAGGAATCTTACATTCCATGGCCCTAAAAAGGGTTAAAATGTGAATAATTACTCTTTTAAGATAATTAATTTTATCTATTGTAGTTTAATGAAAATTTTAGTTTAAGATAACAATCCAAAAATACTTAACGGAGTGTTGGAAAGCAAATATGTTAACCAAGGCTTATCTGCATAATCGTTTTAATTTTTAGTGATAAATGACCTTAGTGACTGATTAATGCAAGGATCTTCATAGAGTAAAAGTTTAAATATTTAATTCTGTACATCTAAATACTTTAAAATACTAATTATAATTGAAAAATTATTTCCTGTTTAAAATTGTAAACTTTTTCGAAATAAGGAAATTACAAAGACATTAAAGGAAAAAGAAGATATTTTTTTTGAAAAGTAATAGAAGATTTAAAACAATTCGAAGTCAACCCCCCACCCCTACCAAAAAATGTCATATATTGCCATCAAACATTCTGAAGGTGATTGATGCAATATTAAAGCTTACAATCTTATTTGAAAAGCCTATTCAATCTTATATCTTAATCAAATATTTTCAATCTAAGATCCCTTGCATGCCCTTTCTTTGGTAAGTAGTAGAACTTTTAAGACAGGTCTATTGACAAAAGCGTTATTCACGTCATTTCATCATGCAAACAATTTAGGTAGCCCAACCCTAGTTATTACGAAATTAGAAGCAACTATGGTTAGATTAGACTGAGAACTGTTATTAAAAATGTGTGTATTCAATGAGTTACATAAGATTTTGAATGAATGCAAAATACTTCAGAAATTGAAAAAAACTATTGTATCATAAGTATTGGCTATAATTCCTAAAGTCAATATTAATATAGAAACAGTTTCAAATGATTTGAATTAGTTAATATGAATACTGTGACTGGGCTCTCGGCACCTGTACCGAATTTTATATAGCATTTTGCGTTTTGATGTTACGGATATAACTTGTACAGGAACAGACACACAGCAGGAAAAAGCCAAAACTTTTGATTTTTTAAAAATAACAGTATTAACGGCAACATTGTAAAGAAATAATTAAAAATATTCAATAGTTTAGTGAGCTTAATTATTTTCAGAATATCGAATCTTAAAAACTATATAAAATCTTAATTCATTCATAAATTTACAATATTTTATATCACAAAAAGAAAATAATAGCATTCTAGCAATAATCTCATTTCTAATGTAAATCCTCAAGAATGAATTAGATAGATTTTTGTAAGTTTTTGCTTGATTATTTTTAAAGCTTAGCTCATAAAAGAAAACAGCGGAATTTCATTAAAATAAGTGCAGTAATAATTTTAGGATTTTAACTCAGCTAATCAATAAACTTTTAACAAAATGATACAAACATAAACTAACAAAAATTGCTATAACCCATTTTATTTAATTTAAGGGACGAATAGCACAGGATATCAATGCGTATTAGATAGATATTTTTTTAAATGAAATTTACAATTATTAATTTTGCAGCCTTAAAATAACTTGCCCATAAGAACAAATCCTGCGTCAAAATTACAAACTGTAAAATGCTTCGACAGAAATAAGTTTTGGAAATTCTTTTTAAATAACTAAAATAGAGTGCATGCCTTTCAAATTACATGTATTGAAAATTCTATAAGTACTAATTTCATAATTAAGCACCAGATTTTGAAATTCGAAGCAAGTAAAAAAATAATTAACCTCAAAAGAATGAATGGCAAGGACAATTCATTTTATAAAAAAATCAAACATTAAAAAAGAAAATTCAATACATTTACTAAAATTAGATTTTTTAGCGTAAGCTACACTAAATACTTTGGAATATACAAAGAGAAGATATTTATACAAAATTTTCGGTGTTTTAAATTGAGTGATTTGCTGACAATCCTATTTGCTGGGCAACTAAATTGTCAATTCTTGCCAATGCAGCAGATCATATATGCGATCGCTGCTACTCTACTGTTATCCAGCTGAAAGGACAGCTAATGAAATATTCAAGGATCAAACATATCGATTCCCCCATTTGTGGTAGAATAAAATAAGTTCTTTCGGCTGCATAGATAGAGATTTTGTCCGTTTTTCTTCGAAGTGAAAGACATTGACTATGATTTTGTGGCTTTTGGTTTTTATTGGCATAAAATAACAAATTGTTTTGATTTAAAAAATATTATTGTATTGATTGCTCATAAAAGGATTATAGCAATTTTAAAAAAAATATTTATTGCCTTATAAAAGGAAAAGGATGTCTGAAATAAGACTGAATAGCTTTAAAAGACATAGGACAACGATATTCCATTGGACTGGATATTAAAGAGTAATTATCGTAAAGAAATTCAAATTGCAATAATTAACATTCAACTAAATTTGCTATAGCTTATATTTTTTGAATAAATAATATAAATATAAAATAAAATTGTTTTAACATATGATTTGCTAATTTGATTTTAATTTCGCTTAAACTAAACAAAATCTCCTTTTTATATAAAAGAGTTCTTTCTGCAAGTTAAAATTTATTTTTAATTCATTATTGTCTAGCTTTTATTATTACTTAATAGTTATATTTAGTAATCAATTGACTCGCAGTGGATATTGGAATATCCTTATTTTTAGTTAAACCGTTTAGATGTTATTTCTTATCATTGATATAGTGAAATTATTAGACATTAAAGATACGCCAATTTATTTTGCATGTGCTGCACCTATTGTAAACTCGTGACTTTCCAATGGAAATCAGTCCAATGTTATCATAGTGTTAGGAAATATATAACATATCTATTTTATAAATTTAATCTTTGGGTCAGTCACCTCAGGCGACCAGTTGGTTCTACGCAAATGTTGGACATACAGAATACCTAATAAATCAATTAAATATATCTTCCTATGAAAGATTCCGTCACATTGCCTGACATTAAATTAGCATTACTTATCTCGCTTATTTAATATCCATTTATTGTGTAACCATTTCTTATGGAGATCCATAACATCAAAGAACTATTAAAGAAATCAACATCATATTTATTCATTTTCTAAATTTCCCAATATTGTAAATTCCCTTTTTTTATTCATCTTATAAACTGCATAGATATTACATAAAGCTCTTCTGCTATGGAATTCAAAAGTGGAAGAAACTGATATAGTAAAATATTTGATGAAACAATCAGAAAAGCTTTAATTTTTGGGAAAAAATTACAAATAAAGTTAAAAAAAAGTTTTAATAACCTGATAAAATTCAGCAAAAAATCACACTAGATTTAAATCTATACATTTAAAAAACAATTTGTATTAACAAATATTATGTATTTCTCTTTTGAAATTATAATCGCTTTATTCAATAATCCAGTTAAAAATATATATTTTGGAACTTCAAGATTATATGATTAATCTATTTAAATTTAGATACATTTTAGAAAAATAATAATGATTCTGTGCATTGTTTACAGCTTTTTTATGTCGTTTTAATAACAATTAATGGAATTTGCTCTAAAATTATAACTTTAAAACAAAAATATAAATGTTTTTAAAAAAAAATAGTTTAGAGCTTTGCAGATAAAAAAACTAAAGCACGTGGTGATTAAGATTTTTTTCTCTTGCCCGATGTATAGTTATTTTAAAGTCCCGTTTTAAAGCAACACTACGGCTATTTGCGGACGAACTTTATAATTTTGAACGCCGTCAGATGAGGTGGATGACACCTGAGCTGGCACCTATCTCTCTACATCATACATGCGGGAGGACGTTGGGGCTGACAGATTTAACGTGCAAGAAACCCCCTTACGCGAAGGTTCTTCAGTAGAATCAAGTCTCGAACCTGAAACCCACCAGTTCCAAAACCAGGACCTTTCCACCAAGCTACCACGACTCCCTTATCTTACTCGAATTAGCTGGCAAAGGAGATCAGTAAATAATTTCCTGTCAAATGGTGATACAGATATAATATAAAATGCAAAACATGTTCGAAATTAACAAATGATCACAAAAAAAGAAGGAAAAATAAACTTATTAAATTTTATGGGAGCAAGATATAAATATTTATAGAAATAATATGGTGAGAGGGATCTATAAATGAATTTTGAAACGAATGCGAATATTTACGAATTTTGATTTTGCAAATTAGTGTTTATTTGAATTTCCTGTAAATTAACTAAGACTTATTTTCAACAAAGAAAAAAAAATATTTACAATTTCAAATTCTCTTAACAGTCTTCTTTAAAACGAAACTGAATCAACGATAGATGCCAGATAGCTTTCTAATGATAAATTTTTAAATGTGAAACAATAATTTTTTGTTAATTATTTTAAAATTAGAGATGCTTCAGGGCAAGATGCATGTTGGTGTATTATTTGGAAAGCGATCATAAACGGACTACACCGACCCGCTATGAGGCACAAAGAAAAACTTGAATGAATTGATCACTGCAACAACCACACTTTCGGGATTTTTTTTTTCTTTCGGCATAGAATATTTCCAAACTTGAAATCTCTAGGATTTCCTGTCGGCTAAAAGTATATAAGTGGAAATATTTACTAAGAGCAAAAAAATTACATACAACATATAGAATTAAGTAGCTATATAAAATATTATGACAATGGAGAGGTTGTTCGGTTATGAGTATGAGTAGATGAAATCTATTGAAGTTCATACAGCCTGGATGAGAGCTTGGTTGAGACAGGGCACGAAAATTTATACAGAACCTAGTTTTGGGGAGAACAATTCCTCGTTGTCTAGTAGGAACAGGACAAGATTTCTAATTTTTACCTTCACCATTTTGTTCCTCAAAACGTTGATACACCAGATACTTTCTTGGGCGTGGGTGGGTTTTTTGAGATGAAAAGATGCAGTGAAAAGGCCGCTAGTAACATAATGATAGGAGTGGCCTATTTCACTGTGTCCGCATTGACCCGATCCTTTAATATGGAAGCGCTTGAAATATGAAAGGAAAGGAACCTGATTAGTTGTAAATATCAGGCCTGTTCTAAGATGATGGGTTAAAGGAGATTGAAAGACAATTTGATACCATTGCCCCATTCTTCTTCCATCGCTGTAGGCTCAATTTATTTAGAATACTTTAAGGTGACTTCTACGAGCCGGATACGGAACGGGTATACCTGTAAAGATGGTCTGTTTGGCTAAAGAATCTGCAGTCTCGTTTTTGTTGTGGCCCACATATACTTTAGCCAATCCTAACTTGTTAGATGATTGGCGGAGCAGAATGGCTTCAATTCCCTGTGAAAATGAGCTTGAGGTGGAAAATAAGCAGATCACTTTTAGACTTTACTCACTATCGCTCCATGTTTTAGCATGGAACTATGGTTGAATCGTAAGGGCCATATCCGGCCACGGTGCAGGCACTTTTCTAAGAAAGTACGTCCCTTCATTGATGGAAGGAGATATACCGTCACATTTTCATATATTCCCAGGGGTGACGAGAACCAGGCACCATGCTAGAAAATTCTGATCAATTACGAAGCGTCTTTCCCCTTCCCCACGCAATGGGACAATTTGGAGAGCGATATAAAATATAAATTTTTTGAAACAACAAGCAGATGGTTATAAACTATCCTGTTTTCCAGCAAATGCTTATAAACTATCTATTTCAATTAAAATTTTATTTTAAGTATTGAAAACCTATTATCATTATTTAAAAAAAATTATGGTTATTATTTAAAAGTAGCGTTATTATTTAAATATATATGCATATTCTGATTGACTCAATACTAATTTTTAAAAATGCCATAATATAATATTATTTATGCGGAATCAGCTTAGAAGAGATTGTAAGAATTTTGTAAAGCAACTTAAGATATTTAGAATGGTTTGTAGTTAGAGTGTAATCGTTGTTTGTCCGTAAGAATTGATATTATTTACATGTACTAGAAATTTGCCTAAATCAAAAGAACATATTTTATTATTAATGTTAGCTGTAAATCAACTTTTCTCTTCGGAAGTAATATTGCCTCAACTATTCTGTCGCCTTCTTTACCATTATGCTTTTAGTAAATGGAAAACTTCTTCGGACTTTTAATTAGTATATTAAAAGTAAGTTGAACGTAAATAGAAATACAATTAAAAAAAAACTGAAATAATACTGCTGAACGAATATTGCATGCGCTTACAAAATAATTTTGAATTTTAAGTTATAATTTAATTTTAGTTCCGAACTTGAGTTATAATTTAATTTAACTTTCTACAGAATATAACTCGATATAATGAGAGAATCTAAAAGATGCTGTGCAAGAATTTTTCTATCTCATAATCACAAAAAATAATATTTTTTAAACTTTAAAGTCATAGTTTAATTTAATTTTTCACGGTATATAACTCACTATAATGAGCTAAACTAAAATATGCTATTGTAAAATTTTTCTATCAATCAATCATGAAAAATAAATTAAAACTTCATGCCCAATATTTTTAATTTAGTTTATTTGCTAGCACTTTCATTTTCCAAAATAAGGAGGGCAAGTAAATGCGCCTTTCCTTTTATACCAAGATTAAATAGATAAAAAAAGAGGCTACAACACAGAACATGGCCTAAAATTGGTAAAAGAAATACATAAAAATAGCACTGTTCATTATACAGAGAAACTGATGGATATATTTCAATCTGCGAGAACACAATTCCAATTCCTTTCGAGAAAAATTCGGAAGGGATTGTTCACAAAGTGCACAATTCTATTTCTAGTGGAGTTCAGAAATATGATGATTATACATAATTAGCTGAAAAACTATTTTTTAACGAAACTAAGTAGGTCGAAATCGAAATTAAAATTTAAATCGGAATTACATGCTAAAAGTTCACAAAATAAAAAATAAATAACTTATTAATAGAGAACCTATTAATAAAACAAATATAAATTAATATTATTAATAAAATTATGTAAACGAAACTAAAATTCGAATCGAAACTATAAATTCAAACAAGTTTAAAATTTAAAATTAAAAAAAACTCAGTTATTTTATTTAGTAAGGGCAAATGCAGCTACAACTAAAATACAAATGAATCTAAATTAATTAACAATATAATCCAAGCAAAAAGGAACACCGCCGAAACAAAACTATAACCAATAGAAAAAAAAATTCGGCCTGAAGACTTCTTTAAGTGTCACCCCCAGGCAAGGATTCAAAATAATTGATTTTTTCTGTTAGAGGCCTCGGACAATGTCCAAAAGTACTGACTCCTCTTGACCCGAAAATCCACCGAAAAATTAAGGTAAAAGAGACATACCAATTTAAATAGCAAAAAGCACAAAAACAAATCAACATTAAAAACATCATCAAATAAAACAAAAATATTCAACCAAAATTAGAATAAACCAACCGATTAATTAATTAAGAAAACAAAAAGAGAAAGAACATACCAGCAACAAGAGAAAAAATCTATCATATCAACTGCTATTCCAATTATAATACAGTGTAAAGATAGATAAATGTAGTTTATGAGAGCCATCAATTTTACTAATATTTCATCATTTCTTTTTTTATTAAAATATTGATATTGCAGTAGTTTTTCGGAAAATCATTATTGTTCAAATTTTTTTGTGTCAACTTTTAGCGTTTAATTCCGAATTATATTTTAATTTCGGTTTCGACATAATTAGTTTCGTTTTAACTTTTGTTGACTCAGGAAATAGGTTTAATTATTTTAATGTCTTTATGGTTGTTTTTATGCTTTTTGCTGGAATTAGGCAGCATTCGCGCTTTTCCTCTAACTACAAAATCCAAAATTAAAAAATTAAAAATAATTTATAAAATATTATATTTTTTACCTAATTCAATTTATTGGAATTAATCTTCTGGTTTACTTCTTAAAAAATTCCTTGTTTTTTCGGGGTTGGGGAGATATACTTAATAATATTACATGAATAAGGTTATGCAAGAAGCTTGTAATGAAATTATCATAGCGCATGTCCCGCCGCGCTCTCTACCAAGGGGCACTGTGGATATCTTTGTGTCAGGAGCATTCACAGAAAAAAAAAGCTACCGACACAACTGTTTTGCTATAAAAATCATGAAAATATAAAAAATATATATATCGTTTATGAAGAAACAAAATGTGCAAGACCTGTCCATTAGTAGGTAGAGAATAAATTAATTGTGAAAACACAAATTTACTAATAATTTGTAAAAATAAAAACTTGATTTATGTTATAAATTGTATTGAATGTCATTTAAATTACCTAGGTCAAACTAGCTCAGAACTTAATCTAAGAATCAATAACCATAGATCTTATATCAAAAACTTTATAAAAAATAAGAATTCTGACTTTGAACTAGAACACTTTCAATGCCATAACTTTAATAATATTAACATATACATTCTAGAAGACAATATTAATGACTTAAACAAAAGACTAGACCTCGAAAATATTTATATTTGTAACTTAAAAACTTTATTTCCTTATGGTCTGAATAGCAAATGGCGAAGGTTATGAGTATGTAAACAATACATGTATCTATAACGAATTCAATATTTTTAAAGATTGTTTGAAAACAAGTAACTTTAGTAAAAGATTTAAAAGAGGTAAAGGTTAAGAGGGTAATTTTCAAATCATATTTGAGGAATTGCTGAATTATGGTGATCTGGATCATAATAGAAAAAACATTCACAGAATTAGTACATATATTTTTGGTCTCAGAAAAAGTAAAATTAAATGGTTAACAAATAATACACTCGATGATTTAAAATTCAAAATTTTTTTATCCTAAATGTGTAATTATAGATCTTATTAAATTTAAGCTTAATGTAGAAAAAAACTATTTATTAATTAATAACGTTAATAATTTAAACAAAGAATTATGTGCTATGAAATTTTTAGACATTGACTATGAAAAACTAAATTTACCTGAAATTTTGCAGATTAATAAAGATTTCTTTCCTTTAAAGGATAATAAAATAGGATCAATAGCACTCAGTTATGCAGCACCTTTAAAGAAAAAAATTGCAACTACAATTACTGTAGTAAAAATTTAAATAAAATAAGCAAAATAGACTGCTATTGTTATAAAGAAATTTTTAAAAACTATGTAGATGCTGAAAAAGGGCATGTAATAACAGGGTTTTCAAAATTATAGATTCTGACTCTTTAAGAGATCTAATGGAAAAGGGAACTAAATTTAAACTAAGAGAAAAATTAAACAGTAAAAAAGTCTTAATTTCTGTGGTGCAGATTTAGATATTTTTATTTCTAAATTATCTTAGAAATGTAATTGGCTTCTAGAGCGTTCAAAGAATGTAACATAAGGATTTTAGAAAAAATTAAAGCAAAGTATAATTCGGGAAAAGTCAGAACAAAAGAATGTGGAATTTATATTAACAAATCATTAAAAAAAGAAATAAAAAATTTAAAAGATAAATTTATTATTACTGTAATGGATAAATCGGCAAATAATTTCTACATGATGTGTAAACATTATTATAAAGAACTGTTCAGGAATGCAATTCCAATATGACTTACGATTTAGTTAATACTATTAAAAAGGAATTGGACAAAAAGGTATTAGCTTTCGCTAAAAAAACTTAAATTAAAGCATGCTCTTTAAAGTATTCCTATTTGTTTCGAACTGTAAAATTTCATAAAAAGCCAATCAAATTTAGATTCGTTTCCTGTAGAACAGGCAGTTGTAATTAATGTATGGGAAAACATTTTTTCGGATAGCTAAAAATTATCCTAAATAAAATTGAAGACGAAGATAGCTTTGTTATTAATAATAAGAAAAAGGTTTTAAAATATATAAAAGGTAACAAATTTTACAAAATTAATACTTTTGACTTTGCAAATTAATATACATAAACCTTCCCCATGAGAAATTAATAAATGTCTATACCGTTATATATGATGAATATTTAAATGAAGATATAATTAATCAACATAACTGACTAATTTTACACAACTTTAATACTACCGAAAATTATGTTTTCAATAGTATTAATTTTTACAAGCAAGTCAAGGATATTCCAATGGGTACGGCTTTCTCAAGTGCTTTAGGCAACATTTTTCTGCATTCTTACTAGAAAAAAAAATAATTACTTAATAAATGGATGGAGATTTACTGATGATTTAATTTAGATTAACTGAGAGAATACCAATATTGTTACTAACTGCTATCCTAAAGAATTAATTTCAACAGAAACAAATAAAAACTTTCTTGAAGCTACTTATCTGGATTTGAGGATAGAAATTGCTTATGATAAAACAATAGTTGGTATTTATGATAAAAGAGACAAATTCAGCTTAAAATAATTAAACTCTGTTATTATCACTCTAATCTTAGTCCTAAAGTTTTCAAAAATTTAATTTTCTCACAATTTAATAAAATTAAAACAATTTGTAATAACAAAATTTCATTTATAAAAAATAAATAGTTTTATTAATGATTTAAACAATAATTATTTTCCCAAAAATCACTGGTATATCAATATTTTAATAAAAAAAGAAATGATGAAATATTAGTAAAATAGATGGCTTTCATAAACTACGTTTATCTTTATTTACACAGTATTATAATTGGTTGATATGATGATATGATAGATTTATCTATCATAGGCAGTTGATATGATAGATTTCTTCTCCTGTTGTTGGTATGTTCTTTCTCTGTTTGTTTTCTTAACTAATTAATAGGTTGGTTTATTTTAATATTTGTTTGTTTGTGCGTTTTTTACTATTTAAATTGGTATGTCTCTTTTGCCTGTATTTTCGGGGGATTTTCTGGTCGCGAGTGGTCAGTACTTTTGGACATTGTCCGAGGCCCTTCACAGAAAAAATCCCTTATTTTGAATCCTTGAATTTTTTTATATAATACCTCAATCTGTAAAATCGTTTCACGCTACAAAACATTGTCTAAAATTTGAGGTACCAGTTTTACTATTTTTTTTCTACATGTGAAGGAGAGATTAATTTCAATTAATTTTTATTCATTTTTTTCATTTACATAACATGCCACTTTGTGAAATCGTTTTGCACTATAAATGGGTTCTAATATTTAAATGTTTAGTTTTAAAATTATTTTTCTAAATGCGAAGGTGAGATTAATTTCAAATAATTATTATCTTATTTTTATTTCTATAATCTTTAAATTTGTAAATTCGTTTAGCACTACAAAAAATCCGAAATTTGAATTTTTAGTTTTAAAATTATTTTTTTTAGATGTGGAGAGGAGATTAATTTCAAAATGCATAAAAGTCCATACAGGTATTTTTTTGGAAATTGAGGAACTGAATTCAGATGTCTCAAAAGACATTTAGAATTCTTGATTTCAACTGCATAATTTTGCTGAAAATTGCTTTATTTTCAGGAATACTTTTCATTATATATGAAATAGTTCTAGATTTTTAGTAGATTATTAGTGCTTCCAGATTTTTTTTTTAAATTTTTTATTCTGAATATAACTGATTTGTCTAATATCTTTAAAAAATTACAGGAAATTACATTAAGCATGTTCAAATTATTATTCAGATATATTTACTTATAATTAGTATATTCTGAAAATAACGATTACTGGCATTGAAGAATGAACAAAATATTTCTAAAGTTTATAGTCCATTATTAAAATAAATTATATACAAATTTATACAGATCTTCCCACAATGACGATGGGGTTTTAACAGGAATTTATGAAGAATGCCTCCACACTATTGATTGTAATGAGCAAAAAAAAAAAAATTTTTTTCTCCGATGAAGTAATAAAAAAACTCTTGATGTTTTCATTCATAATATGCTTACATATTATCTTAATAAAATATATTAGGCAATATTATTCATCTAAAGTCAGAACAGGAGTGAAAGATTTGGAAAGAAAATATTATACACTTGAAAAATAATTATGCGCAGGTTTTATTCAGATTAATTTTGTCATTGTTATTATATTATCCCGCTTAAGTAAGGAGCATAATAATCTCAAAAAGCATGTAGTTCTCGTCATTCGTTACTTTGACTTTCAGGAAGTCTTAATTTTTCATTCGAAACTTCATATAATTGCATCAAGTAGTATTATTATAATGCACAACATCTGGAACAAAAAGATTAATTATACTTTCATGAAGCAACAAAATGTTTATGCATTTCTATTGAGGTACATATTTTATTACCTGCACCCATGTTTGCAGAATGTATTTATATAAGTATTATTTAAAAATATTCACGTATTTCATTTTAATTCAGTTTTAATGTAATCATAATTTATGCATTATGTAAACTTTATTTCACATTTAATTTAAGTATTATTTTGTATAAGTAGCTTTCAACTTTTCTCTAAGAAATTCAATTACGTAATAAAAGAATCTTTTGTGAGAGATTGTGTAAGTTAGAAAAAAAAAACAATAAGCTTTTATTTGTCCTCGAATAAATTAATTTACATTTTAACTTTGCAACCAAATTTTCCTTTCTTGAAGAACCTCAAAAGAATGAGAAATTTTGTTATAATGGTTGTTAATACAAAATATAATTATTATTCTTAACTGAGTCGGTAAATGACATTCTGTTAGGATTTAATTTATTTATATTATTATAGATTGTAGTTTACATGTTTAACTTTAGTAGTAATGTTTAATGAATGTTGAAATATTTTAAAATGTGGATGTAAAACTTGAAATAAATTAATTAAATTAGAAATTTATACTTAAATGTCATATTTTATTTATAGGATAAATTAAAATCTATTTCGAAAAGAGTGATATTTCTTGAGAATAATTATTTGAAAATGAACTAACATAATTCAAGAAATGTTCAAACCCTTATATTAGGGTCTTGAAATACTGTTGATATGAGTTGAACTCCTTTACTCATAAGCATCGAGATCAAATTAGATAAAACCAGTACTATATTTGTCACCGAAGGCATTTATTTCGTTATTTGATATTTTTTATATATTTGTTGTCTGTGTCAGCAACAAATTTTCTGACATTTGTTTTTATAGAATTTTGGTAAGCATCTTTTTTTTTTGACATACTATGTGTTAATTTCTGTTAAAATTATTATAAGGAAATATGACTAAAAATAGAGTCTTAAGTCCCGAAATTTTAAATTTTACAGAAGAAATAAGATTACTTTTCTCATCTACCGGCACTTTTGCAACCTAATAGCCCTTCAGTAAACATCTCATTTTTCATCTGTTAGATTTAGCTAGTTGATGTGTTTGAAACATGTACCTGAAAATGTAGTTATCTTTAATTGCTAATAAATGCTGCTATCTATTCTGCGTCTGAAGGTTTTGTGAAAATCCGTCGCTCATTTTAATGATTTTTTCTTTTCTTTTCTTTTCATCTAAAACTTTAACCATTTTTGGAGCATTTTGTCTATCAATATACAGCAAACAAAATAGTGAAATAACAGATAGTAACATTTAAATTGTTTGTTAATCGTTTTAATATTTATGATAAATGATTATGCAAATAAAAAAATCCACGTAACTATATATAGAAGCACATTGAGTCTTGATGTTCTTCCACCAATACTGAAACCAACAGTAAGAATATATTATATAAAGTAGAGAAATTATCCAATATCTCGGTATAAGATTGTAAACTCGGGGCATGTTTAACATTTTAAAGGTTATTTTGATAAAAATACCGATTAATTTTAACTTCAGAGGTTACAGAATACATCTATATATTTGTCAAAATTTATCCATACTACTATTATGAATTTGAAAGTTTGGATGGTGGTGTGGATTTTTTTCCGTCAATCACGCCAGAACGGCTGAACGGTATTGGAGGAAATTTAACTCAGTGGCAATTTATAGTTTGGAATAGGATACATGCTACTATTTATTCCAATTAATTGAGTGGTTAATTTCTTATTAATTGAAAACTAAATTTCATCCCAAAAATCCAAGCCCAAATCCCACTGAAGATGAATAAAGCTTCAATCGCCCCCCCCCCCACTAATAAGGATAGGCTTGGCATGCTTTTGACCGATTATTTCAAACGATTCTGTTTGTCTTACTATTTGATGTATTTAAAACCAAACGTTGATAATCAATCGATCTTTCTGAAGCACTTAAAAAAAACATAATAAAGGATATAAAAAAATCTAATATGCATTGCATTACCCCTATTGGCGTTGAAAGCTCACGTGTAATTGTTCACAACTGTGTTTTCAATTAAATTAAAAATTAAAACATTATGTGTATTATACTATTATAGCTCTCTCAATCTCGATCGATAAATAAAATTGACTTGACTAATTTTAAATAAACACTCAGACTTTATTTTTTTATGTTTTTCGGATATACAATGTAAATAAATTGTGTTTAGGTTAGTTTTATTTTTCTGTTATTATATTGTATCTATGCTATATATTTTCCGCATATATTTATACTTTTAAATGTAGCGTTTTTAGATTAGTTTTCATTTTTTGATATGTCATCGTTTGATAGTTTTCCGAAAAAATACAAAAAACACAAATCTAATCTTTTGAGGAGGAGTAATAAAGCTCTGCCTATGACAATAGCTGGAAGATCTGTTTCCAATTTTAGTGAGCACTTAGGACTTAAACTCCCTCTATCTGTGAGATAAATAATTACAGATAAATCATTAAAAGAACTTTAGTGTAGATTGATAATAAAATGATTTTATATCTGGAAATGTCTCGCTGGTTCCGATCTACCCTCACTACAATGAAGAAGGGAATTACAAGCGAAGTTATGAAGGAGCTAAACTACGGCACCATGCTCTTAAAAGCGGAGGTCAATGAAATTACACTACAAATACTTCCCAAGAAGCGTCAAGTCTACGAAGCGATTCTGAACCAAGTCAATAATGGGAAAGAGGGATTATTCTTTCTTGTCGCACCACGGGGATTAGGGATAAAACGTTTGTGCTGAATCCCCAGCTAGACCAACTAAGCAAGGGCGGCAATACATCTCTGCCTGTCGCTTCCGCTGGCAATGTTACAACTTTGATAAACCGTGGCCGAACTGCACATTCCGTTTTCATATTATCACTTGATCTTGCAAGTGAAGATATCCTGGCATTCAACATCATTAAAAATAGTGGTCGGGGAGACCTTTTGTAACAGTGCAAGTTAATAGTAAGCTCACGTGTGCACAAAGACACACAAACATTCGTTAGAGACGTTAAATCGCAGCCTTTAGGACATCCGAGGCAATCAAGCAGTTATGTGCGGCGTTGTCATTCTGCTGGCTGGTAATTTTTGGCAGCCACTATCAGCTGATGATAAGACATTCAATTCTCATGCATATACATCAAAATTTCCACTCGAACGAATCGCGAGTAATAACTAATTTATAATAAATCGTATGCATTTATTCAAATTCGGATGTTTAGTATTTTATACGCATAGTTACCGACAAATTGTACATTTCACTGCCAAGCTGATTTTGAAAAAACTATAAAGGAATTATGGTTACCTTCTTTACGGAGGTGAACTCTGTAGAATGTTTCTTAATGTTCGTAAAATTTCTGTTACATATTTTTCATTTTAACTAAGAATTTCATATAGAAATAAAATATTAACTTATAGTTGAATTGTTTTGTATTTTTCCTGTAAACTTTATTTCTTAAAAGAATGTTTAAGGTTTCTTTATTTTCCTTATAAAATATAATCAAAACATCAAAGAAAACTGAAAAGTTTGCTTAAAAACCTAAATTCATTACATGAATATTTTAATAATGTACGTCTTATTCATAAATAGATGTTTAGTGTTCCACTTGGGGGACTAACGTGTCATTTAAATGAAAAATACGAAACAAATTAAGTATTTTTATTTTTTTATTCACCCTTTTTAAACTTAAAATTATTATTCGTAGTAATATGTATTGCAAACTTCTTCATTTCTTATATGAAGGCATTTCTCTCTCGTCGCAACATGACTTAAAAGTTTACTTACGAATGTGTTAAAATACTATTAATAACTATTTCATGATTAAGAATATTTAAAGAATTTTCATGCTTATGTTTTTTTTTATCTTCATTAGCATATATATTAGATTTATACAGGTTTCCAAAAAAAATTCATTATCTGTATGAACCAATCTGGGTTGGCAGATAAATTAATTATAGTGTAGGAGATTCCCGAGTTTAGTGTGTGTAAAGAATTTATATTAATAATAAATAAAATTCTATATTTATCACATGTTTTATATAAAATTACATTCTCAAATTCACGTTCAGATAAATGACCTTCAAAAATAACTTCTTTGGAAAAGTTGTGAAAACCTCAGAAAATAAAGATAATTCTTACTTCTTTAAATTTCATATGCATGAAATGTATGTAATGTGTCTTCTATTAAATTAATCATTCGCATCACTTGCTGAATTTATTTTTGAAAGTTACTTCAATCGGCATTTCTTGCACGCGTAGCATATTATAGCTAGAGAATCGTCATATAAGAAATGTACGTTAATCATTTTTCCTCAAGACAAAAGTGAAGCTAATGAAATATTTAAATTATTTAAATAAATAATTTAATGTAACACGCTTTTGAAATGTTACTGAAGGCATTAAAATATTTTTAAATTCTACAATAACATACTTTTAAGGCAACCCGTATTAAG
This sequence comes from Argiope trifasciata, assembly GCA_026543055.1. NCBI lineage: Eukaryota > Metazoa > Arthropoda > Arachnida > Araneae > Araneidae > Argiope > Argiope trifasciata. Next base: position 320,585 of record JAPMOQ010036084.1, read on the forward strand.
AATATTCAACAATCTATGGTGCTTTGCCCTTTGAAATTGTGGTATATTATAATTTTTATTCAAATAATATTTCCTCTTTTTAATTCATGAGTATGAAAATTCAAAATCAAATTTAAATAGACTTCGCGAGAACAAACAAACAATATGTCAGTAATGGAAGTCTTTTTTATCGTTTTCAAAATTTGTACTTAAAAGAAAGAAAAATGAGTTAATATTGCTCTCTCATCTATTTTTGAAGTAAGCTTTGATTACCAAGCCTCTATTTCATCGGGTAATCAGTTTCAGAATGTATACAGAACTTTCTCCGAACAAGAAAACATTCATAGAAAAAGATATTTAATAAAACTGTTAAAATAAAAATATATTGATTTTTCTATCTCTGGGAAAATAAACTAAGTTTATACTTGGGTATAAAAGAGAGGAATACGCTTTTTGAAAAGACTGTTCATAGTGGGATATGCCATAACAATATTTGGCATCCAGACAGATAATATTTTTTCTGGAACAGAAAAATAAGATCATTTTTATTGCAGAATTAACCGTGTTATTGATGTTTTTATAAGATCCATTTATTCGTAGACTTTCATGATATGCTGACTCTAAGAAGAAATTTGAAAGATATAAAAATATAATTTTAAAACTGAAAACGAAGGAATTACAGATGCTATTTGCAACAAGGATCGCAATATTAAATATGTGCTAGTAAGAGCTAAATATACAAAATGTTTTTTTTTCAGCTAGTTTTTTTAAAAACTTTTTTTATCATTTTTTAAACTGAGACAGAATTTAAAAGAGAAAATGTTTTCAAAGCTTTCAAAAGAGAGTTACTCAATACTATGTATCTTGATTGATCAGAAAAAAAGGGCATTGAGAATTCATGGGCTAATTACAAAATTGTAAACAAAAGATAATTATGAATTACGTCATATCATGCTAATTTAAATCATATGTTTTCATGCTAATTTAAAACAAATATGGATTATGGTATTAAATTCACAGCACATTTTTAGTACCTGATAGTTGGTATTATAATGATGATGTAACAGTAACATTTTTACTTAGTTAACTTAATTTTTAAAAACTTCATTATGCGATCTAAAAATTTAAATTCCCGATATTTTTTATTTAAGATTGTAAAATTAGTTCATGCATCAAATGGCTTGCAGAATTTAAAGTATTATATCCGAACTGTTATTCATTTTATATAACTAAGCAGACGGTGGAATTGAATGAGCTTGGATATATTATGTACAAATTAAATATACAATATTATTAAATTTATTAGAGCTTACTTTACAAATAAAAGCAGATTTTTGCAGTGGCTTACAGATTTTTAAAAAATTATTTTGTAGTATGCCCAATATTTCTCTTGTAACCTGTAACATCAATGGAAAAAAGTTTTTTTCAACATGTCTTTTTTAATTAAAAATTTTTCTGCATTTCTGGAATTGAAATCTGATTACAACTGCTTAATTATCAATTCTTTGCCTGATATTATCTCTTATACATTAATGCTTCAACTATTCTTTCATTATTCCTTTCTTTAAGACTACATAAAACAACTTCTTCACTAAAAGGCTGTGACAAACCAAAGATGCGAAAGCTCTCAGGTAATTATGCCTCCATATATTGGAACTTATCTACGGTTTCGAAGTTAGGAATATGAAACAATTTCATGTCAACAGTCACGGGGAAAATAGTTAGCAAAATATTAGCAAATAAACTTGTCTAATAAATATATGTATTTTACAATATTTTTTCTTATATTTTTTATATATTTGTGTATTGTATATAAACAATGCCTTCTTGTTGACTTCTAAGAGTTTCGAAACTTTGTGCTTAATGTCACGGTAATTTTAAAAAACAATTAAATGTAGCCAATGCAACTTTTTTAACACCTGTTGCTTTCCTGAAGTAAAACATGTCAATGTTTGTAATCTCATTCCTATATCACAAGAATAGAAGAAGGCATTATGCTGAAGAAATTTAAAATTAACCTTCATAAAAGCCTTACAAAAGAGTCTATAATGAAATTACCTTCCTATATTATTTTATTCACAGAAGTAACATCCACGAATATTATTTTCTACGTAGAAACATGATATCTACAAATCATGTATTTTCTGTATTTGCAATGTATTAATAACTAATTAACTGGCCCAGATCATATAATTAATAATTTCATTTATATTTAAACGTGCTATGATATAGCTCAAGGCGAAAATTCACCTTATGTGCAGAAACCGATAATAAGAAAAAGTCATCAATGAAAGAAAAAATTCTTGCAAGTTGTTTTGATCAGTATGTTCCATTTGATTATAAATTTAATAGTGAGTCGCAAAATTATCCATCACCTTTTGACAAAAGATGAAAGTTTACTCAAATGTGGCAAAAAAAATGAATATGACGATGGTATTATTTTGAAGAATATTCATCTCATCCCGCTGAAGATCAAATTTCCCCCAGCATATAGCTAAGAGCAGAAATTATATTTGAAACATAGCATTCTTAATTCCCATTTTATTTAATGAGATCTGACATTAAACCAAATAATCGATGGAACTATAATGAATTGCGAAACCTTCTTAGTCTTCTGGACGCTAACAAGCTCATTACATTTAGCCAAGTCGAACTTTGGTGAAGAAGAAGAAACCCATTCTCAGAAGTTAAAATTAGAAAACTAATAAGCAGAAAAGGAAAGCCTTCCTTCCTAGGCCTCTCAAAAGGACTACGATCTCTTATCTTTAAATTAAAACAAAGTTGCAATGGGCTCAAACTATACACAATCCTCTTTGACATACAATTCCAGTACTTTTCATTAAATTTTTGACAATATTTCTTTCGAGTACCTACTTGCTTGTACTTATTTTTTTATTGTTTCATGATTCCTCAATTTAAGAGAGAATCGTTTTGTCTATATCTGCTGTTTATCTAATATATGGTTATAAGTTTTCCTTTTATTTCTTGTCAAATGTTTTGTTATGTACATTTTCAATTGTCGTTAATCATACTCATTTCTTTTCAACAAGAGGTATAATAAAACTGATGTGAGGCTAAAATAAATATAATAAAATTGCTGTGATTTTATTCAGACTTATGAAGAGATTGCCCTGATTGGTAATATTTAGTTTAACATTGATAACAATTACAATTTTTGAGACATTGTTGAAAACGAATCTGCAATAAAACTTTATAATTTAAATTACACCTAATTATGAAAGTGTTGCATAAAGAATAAAAAACACTAAGCTTAAATACAGACAATTATTTAAAAATATTATTTGTTCGATGTGGAATCTATTTACTCTATGATCAAAGCTCTCTATTACCTGTTCACCAGTAGCGCGAAGAGTTTCATGAAGATATGAAGCAATTTCGTGAGTAATGCAGAATAGGTATGATTTCTCCAAACGCATGAGATTTCTGGAATTCTTTTAACCAGAAATCCTAGAAATTCAATTCAGAAGCATGGTCAGAAAATTTCTGAAAAATTACTCTATAGTTTCGGTTCGCAGCACTTCCTCCATTCCTTCTTTACTCAGACAATAATGGGGGGTTCCCTTTCTTGTATGAAAATAACATAGAAGTTCACAGTAACTGATAAGAAATACTCCTGATTCTCATAAAGAATGTTCCTCTTACCGGGAACTATTCACAGAATAAAGGTGGTATTAAACCCAGCACTATGCGTGTAATGAGAATACAAAGATTGTTCGTTGCGCATTATTTAGAATTATAGTATCCCACATGTGATAATTCTGAAATCATCTCCTTCATATATGGTAAAATGTATCTCATCTGATCACAACATGTTCCAAGGACATGCACTGCTAAGGCTTATGTTGGGCAGAAACCGGTGAGCAAAATCAATCTACGGATTCCGACGTTAAGAGTGCAGCTTTTGAATCACGTCATCTTTTCATGAATATATTTTTACAATTGATTATAGAACCTTTAGGAATATATCGAGAGAAAAGGACAAAACAAATATCATCTTCCCATTGCTTGAAGATGAATATTGACATCCGGATCATGTTGCAGCAACAACAACATCTTTCAACTGTTTCTTTTTTTCCATTGTCTAATTTCAGGAAACCATCCATCTTCCTATTCCCTTTAAATTTACTTATATTTTTAAATATAATTTTTTAGGTTCTTCATATAAGTCTTTTAAGCATATAGTATTTTAGCTTTGCAATTAAATCATTATTTTAATTTTGATAATACAAAATGATGTTTAATTTTTATCTCTAATAACTTGCTGAAGAATGATTTATAACACTAACTACTAACATTTTTACACTTTCCTAATTGCATAATTACTTTTCTGCATTGTATAAAACATGTAATTTAGTGGTAAATATTTAAATTGTTATTTTTTGTAGTTTAGTCTGCACCAAATTAAGAAATTACGTTGGACATAAATTTCATTCACGACTATCTAGCTCACTGGTTTGGCTAACTCGACCGCACGTGAGGACATGGAATGAGATACATACGTTTTCATAAAAGATCTTGTTTGTTCTACTTCAAATGCATATTTACAATTTAAGAGCCGCGAGAAACTCAGTGGTGTAAATGTTAGCTTTAAAGTTGGATACCACGAATTTCGGACTAGTAAATATTTACAAATCTAGAAGGATCACAGTGTTCCTAACTCTGAATTTAAATATATTAATTTTATCCTCGGACAATGCCGTTAGTTTTAAACAGCACTTTGCAGGAAGATGGAAATTGCATAATAAATGAAGTTTTTGTCTAAAGAAAGAATAGAATGATAACACACAAAGATTAAAAAGCTCCGTTTGCCATTAATCACTCACAATACTTACCTTTACAGTTTATGCGAATATTTAAAGGGTTACTAAGGGTCTCACTAGTTCAAACTATAGAATTCTTTAACAGTCTTTAGCACGTTTATTATCAATGGTAACTTTTCAATGGAAAGGTAAAGAATAAGAAATGTATAGGGTGTTATACTATTCATAATTTTGATTTTATAGAAAAGTGCTACTATTTTCAAAAATATATAGGACATATTTTATTACTTAAAAATGAATTAATCTAAATACGTTTAGATGATGTTTCATTTGAAATTTACTATATTTAAGGAAACTGTATTTCTTCCAGTTTTATTAAGAATAAATGATGATTCCAAGTTCCCTTTCACTTCTTGTATTAATACTTAATTATCGTTTGTAAGAAATATAGTCAATAAAATAGAATCAATAGTATTAGAATTATTCTTATAGTATAGTGTAACTTTAATACCTTTAAATAATACTTTAAACTTTTTGCCATGATATATTTATTGACTAATTGTTCGAATAGAAGCTTATAATTTTGAAATACTAATTAATTATTAAATTTCGAGAAATATTTCTGGTTTAAAATGTAATATATTACACTGGGAAAACATTAAGAATTATTTTAGCTAACTTAAGATGTTGTTGTTATAATTTTTTTTTCAATATAGCAATTGAAGATAGAAATATTTTAAGTATCACATGAGCTTTATAATAAAGTGATGAGATTAAGGAATTTGATATAAAAATTTCAAATATTTCTTTTAAAATTATTTATTGAAATTTTTATTTGAACTTAGGTGGATGGTTTGGATAATTTCAGATTCACATTTCCTCATCACTTTTGTATAGTAAAAAATAATAAATCACATTGAATATATCGAAAAAAACAATCAAAATGGGAAATTGTTTTTTTCTGAATTATTCGTCAACGCTCAGTTCAGAAACAAAAAGAGATTGAATGATTTTCATAGCAGATTATCTTAGTCCTAAAGAGAGCGCCTTACATTTTCATAAAACAAATAGTTCATCTAAGTTGAATCAAATGGTGATGAAATAAGTCAAATTTTTTTTTTTCAAAATTGCAGTATTAACCAATTTGAAACGCAAAAAACGCAAAGATGGTTATCGTTTCAAAGCTATTCCTGTTCTTGGTATTTTAGAACAAACATATCTAAATTAATACTTGTCTCATGTTGATATCATTACCGAGTTGTTTGAAATTCAAAAGACAATATTTGAATAATTTTTAACTGCAAAAGTCATATTGTAACTTTTTAGTTGAAAGTAATCGATGCATTCTTACCCTTGAAGGTTTGGAAAGTCATACCGGAATCATTATCATTTGTTCAAAAAGGAAAAATTCCTTAATATTTGTAAAGAAATATTTAAAATACATACTTTTAAATGAACTGCATCATTCCTTGTACATTTGAATACATGGTGATATCTACATATAGTAAAATCAAAATATTACTCAGAGCAAACCTATTTTCATTTTCATTCACTTCATCCTTATATGTTTGTACTCAAATAGGAACTTTTGACATTGTTGAGGCAATAAATCAAAAACAATCTATAATAGCAAATGGTAAGGCTCAAAACACTTTAAAAAAATGACTATTTGACAAACAAATATTCATCAAATGATATTTACTCCAATAATCACTCTAAAAAAAGTAAAATGATATTTGTTCCAATAATCACACTAAAGAAAGTAAAATGTATCGGAATAAAATCAATCAAAATTTGACTGATGTTATTTACAGAAGTATATGGAAGACATAATATTTCACCATTTGACATCTAAATAGCTATTCTTCCATCAATTAATGCGGAAATAACTTGAAGGAATTTTTCTTGTAAGATAAACAATTGGAAAAATGGATATATAACTTATTACTCCATTTTACAACCCATTGTTTTAAAAGCATTTGGTTACTTGCACAAGCACAGATTTAAAAGCAAAGATAACTTGTACAACCCCCGAGTCAATGTATAATTTCAACAGCAAAGAGTATTATAGTACATTTTATATTCTATAAATATATTTCGATATTCTGTAATGACTTTCTTTTGCTTTTATTGAAATGGGATACTTTTCTTTTAATTGGTCCAAATGGTTTCAAATTTTAATCGGTACTTTGGTATACATTGATAACTCTCACGAACAACTTTTATTTAGGTTTTGGGGCCTAAAGGAACAATTCCGCAATTCAAAATCGCAATGATTATGAGCAATCTGTATAAAGGCATCCTTAAATGAAGAATATGGTTTAAATGTTTGAAACTATGTTTCAAAATATTTAATGTTCACAGGGAGAACAAAAGCTCGATCCAGTGATTCATTTTTTTTTTCTTCAACTAATTAATTATCTTAATCTGCTGAGAAATTCTAGTTTAACTAATTACGTATCATTTGCATATATTGTATAAACGGAAATCCTTTATTTTGCATAGGATATATATACAATGAATATTAATTGAAGTTGTTTAGCAAGTACTAGAGTTTTGGAACGTAAGTGACGTGAGTTTCATATCCCTTCATGAACTCTAAATAAATATACAATCGTTTAATAGCTTTTATTCCAATTAAAATCTCTAATTTGCCACTGCATACGTTTTCGTTGGAGGCTCATTTAGAAAGGCTGAAACGTATCACTCATAGTGTCCCAAGGTTATTCAAGCTAGTCGTTGTGATATACGTGAAATAATTAAGCTGTTCTTCTTTTTCAGCTCCTTTCAAATGTATTAAGCTTGTCTTTGAATGAAGGCTTTAGTAATTGCATCACACATACTTATTTAATGCTCACGTTTACTATAGATCAGTTAAAGAATTCTAATGAGCACTTGCTAAGCGGAAAATGTTTGAACTCCAATTAAATGCTCCTCTTTCTAGCGTTATATCAGAAAAGAGTTGTTTAAAAGCAAATGCTTGAATCCTTTATTTCTTTTATTAAGCTTCATAACGTAAATGTTCTGAAAATTTAATTCATTACTAGTAAAGTGGAATTTGTGCAAGAATACAAATTCTGCATTTCTAAATTCTATATATACGCGTTGGATTAAAATTTCATGAAACCATGCCAAGTACCTAAGAAAACGAAGTAATATAAAATGATTTGAATATAGCTTAGTGGTTTATCAGAACAAAACCTAAAGCAAAAATAACTGCAGAACAACAAGCAATAATTATACTTTAATATTGTTTCTTTATTGAATGATTTAATAATTTTTTGCAATAATTCTTTTAAAAAATCGAAAATGAAATAAATATACAGACTCTAAATAAGATCCTTTCGAATACATTTCTTATTTAATTCATTTAGCTGAAAAGAATAGTTCAATTTTATTTTTTTAATACTACATCAGTCAATATATCTATTGTTATTTCTAATAAGGATTTATCTGGATTAATCCTGAAAGGCAGTTACAGATATGAAAAACTGAAACACAATAGAATTGGTCAGTCGCAGATATCTATTTTTAATTTCTAAGCTTTAATTTAATTAGGTTTTTTTTGCAGTAAGTCTTCAGAAAAATATTTAATAATGAAACGTTTTTTTAAATTTAATCTTTCATTCCTCCAGGAGGGATTAAAGAAAGCGTTTTCGACATCTTTGGAAAAAAATCCTTTTTCTAGATGATTATTTAAATGAGTTGTACCTGAAATTTTCTATTCGACTACACTATGATCAAATTCTTCTGAAACTTAGAGAATAAACATTCATTCTTAGAATGCAAATAAAAGAAGGAAAAATAAATTTCTTAAAACATGATAGGATATAGAGATGATAGCAGAAACAAAAGAACTCGTGTTTATTTTGCGGTGAAGCCGATGTGCATCTGGGAAACAGCAAGCCGAATCGCATTCAATAAAGTTCATTTGATCGTATGTAATTCATTTTTAAGTTTCAACAATGGAAGAAAGAGGATAAATATTTGATGAAACATTGAAAATGGTATGACTATCTGGGTTAAATTATAAACCTTTGATAGAAATTATTTTAAAAAATAGCTTTGAAAATTGCCGACACTCAGCACATTTTTGTATTAGTTTAAAT
>JAPMOQ010036084.1:334453-353915 GCA_026543055.1 Argiope trifasciata
TAAATTCGTAAAAAAAATCTCTATTTTTAATATACCTTTGAAAATATTTATTTCGTTGCAATGCTTTTAGTTATTTTATGCACTAGTTTTGCATTCAAATGCTTTAAAAATTAATTAATTAGCTTTTACGTTACATCTTAAAGAAAATTAAGATGTAAATTAATATGAATGTTTTAAGTCTGATGCTTTAACCCAAGATGCTTGGTGAGGGCGTAAGTAGTGTCTTTCCGACATTTAAACAGAGACTTCAATAGATCTTATATTCCGAAGTTTCGAATTAAACGTCCCTTTTATGCATTCCATAATATTTTTTACAATATACTTTTTACCAAAAAGGCTTATTTATAATGAAATTCCTTTCTAATTTTAAGAATCAATAATCTTTAATTTGAAACAAAGATGATTTTTACTGAGAAACAATGAACGATGAGAAATGATTTTTATTGAGATGATTATTATTCGAGAAACATCTTGTTCATGAATTTGTTCTATCTAATCTATATCTAAAAACTTCTATACTTCTTCTATACTGAAAAAATTAATTGCATGCACTTTTGCTTTATTTCAATACATTCAAAATCTCCTTACACACACACACACACATATATATACATATATATATACATACATATTTCATCATCCATTTTCATAAATAATACATTTTATATATTTCATATCAGAAAGATAAATTAAATTAAAAACTTGAAAGATAAAACATATTATTTTTCTCATATTTTTATAAAAAAATTGTCTAGTCGGAAGTTTCAGTCAAAAAAGGATTGGATTGATTTTTTATTTTCAAAATTAAATTTAAAAATGTTTTTCAGCCAAATAACGTAAAAAAATAAAAATATATAACAGTTTGGTAGTAGTTATGAATGCTCTTAATGAACTTTTTTAATTTATTTCCTTGTGATCTTCCTAGTTACTTATGCTGCATGTTTCAAATTTCCACCTCTGGTTTGGTGTGGAAGTTAAAAGAAACGGTTCCTGTTCAACTGTTCAAGCGTCATCCTCATTATCTGACCGAGAATCAAAATCAAGAGATTGGTCCCAAGATGCCCCTAGTGTATCTTTAAAATGGGACGTAAAAGTAACTAATCTGATCTAATCAGAGTAGCTTATAACATGAATTTATTTTGAATATGGAAGAAAACAGTTATGTTTTTATTATCACTCATATTTTACATTATTTATTTAATTTCATATAAATAATTTTCTGTAAAATTTAAATAACTCGCACTTGTTATAAGTATTTTTATTCCAATTTTGATTCTTTTAGATAGTCTGAAAATATTTGATAACGCCATTATCTTAGATAACATTGCTAAAAAGTGATTTTTTTGAAAAATCATAAAGATTTTTTCATTTAATATTTTTAATATTTGATGTGTTGTTTATAAAAGAAGAATTTTGTTTTTAAGTCTATTTTTTTAAGAAAATCTACTTATCTGTATATTTGCATTAACATATGATTTTATACCATTTTACATATTTTTGATATTATTTTCTCAAATCTAATACTTGATTGAATTTTCTTAATGTAAACCTGATTAATTCAAATCTAATTAAAATTTTTAGTCGAATTTTTCAATGTGGTCTGTAGATTTAAAAGTAGAGAATAAGTACACTATTCATTTCAGAAATAATTTATAGTTGTTTTATTTTATATAATGTGAAAAAATTAAAAATTTTGTATTATTTTTCTTATTGTTGAGCTCTTGAGTTTCAGGAATGAATAGAATTACATCTAGATTTTAATTCAGAAATTAGATATTTTTCTTAAGCTATCTGTTAACTTTTCATCAAGTCATTTGATAATCTAAATTAGAATACATTTGCTTCATACCTCCTTTTAGACAAAATAATGACATTTTTTCTACTTTTTTTAAAAATAAACTTTTGCTATTGAACTGTATATTTTGGTTTCTTAGAATTTTTCAGTGTTTTTAATACAAAAATTTAAATAAAAAACTCCAGTCCGTTAAAAAAAAACCATCCTGAACATAGTCACATACCTTCATATTAAAACACCTTTTGACCCATTCATACACTTGTTTGAAATAGGAATCATTTGTTTCATTTGAGCATTACTGCTTTCACCACCTTACATCTGTTTGCCATCTTTCATTTTTGTCATCCAAAATAGACATCTACTTTATGTTAAGAATGTTCAAGAAAGTCCAAGTTACATGTGCCATCTTCATGGCTTAAAGGTAGCACATCTACCCTGTGACCTGGAAGATTCGGATTAGAGTCTTAATTCGGACATGATCCTACTTCCCCTATGCTTTATGTGCGAGATGATAAAAAGAGACCCCTACTCACCTTTTAAAGGGATATTTTGTATGCGAATGAGTGTGTGTCCATATTCTGTGGATGACTAAATGAAATTATGAATGAAGACTTTTCCGTAAAAAGAGCTGTGGCGTATAACTATTTAAGACTTGCTTCTGGCCCTATGTGGTACTACTGAAAAGAAGAGACACTCACTCGGCTTAAAATCACTGTTTTTGTCAGTGGATTTGTCTGTGACATGTGCCATAATAAAAGCAATGCTGTATGTTTCATAAAAAATATTCATTATTTATGCATTATGATATATTTTTTACTAACAAATGAGTTTTGAATTTCAATCATTACCAAAAATAGGAAAGCTAATGCAATTCTTGATGTAAATTGTTTTTGTCATTAATTTGACTTTCCACATATAAATTTTAAATTGTAAATTCATAGAAAAACTTTTTAATATAAAAGCAATTTTTCCATTTAATTTTTTTTCACATTTTTTCTGAAACAGATGCATGAATTATATGCTTAAACTACCCACATATTCAATTTCCGCCATATTTATTTTCAACAATTGGTACACGAAATACTGAACTTCCAATGGGATTATTTATGCACGTTTTCAGAGGAAAACATTCTAAATGGATCAATGAGATCATTTCGTCTCATAAATATTAATAATGACTTAGGACGGTTAAAATAGACAAATTTGGGCTTTCACGAAAACAGTAACGTGCTTCATCTGCATTATCTTGTTAATTTTGCAACCTTAATTATATTAGAGATTATATTATCAGCCTTTTGATGAGTTGTTATATTGATATGTTACAGGCATTGCATAATAACCGCTGCTAATATTAACTCTATTAGAGAGGAAATTAGGTTTTCAAAGTTCTTTTTGGTTCAACCTGGAGGAAAAGTTATTCGTGGGCAGAAATATGCACTTTGCTTTGGTCAATGCTTTTTATGTAAAGAATAGTTAGAAATGAGCAACATGTTTTAGGTACATCGGATATATCTTAATTTTTTACTATGAATGTTTACGGAAAATGCACTGAAGCGATGTAAAGTGCTCTTTTTGTCTGAGGAAATTTGAAATTCTTTGTTCATGTTGCATTGTGTGTATGTGTAAAAATGATGAAATTTGACAAGAAAGTGTTTACCCATAGATGCTTATATAGGAATATTTCCTTCTTCAAAATAAATATAGAATAATTAATAGCTTTTTCTATTACAAAATATAGTAATATCACATGTAATTAGGACTGAAGCTTATGTGTTGGTAATAATAAACGAGGAAAATATTTGTCTTTTGAAACTCTACATGCTAATAAGTTTTACTTGCATTGACAAAATATTGCTTATTAAATACATAATTTTTTGCATAATTTTAACAATACCCTTCATTGTCCTAATTTAATTCAAAGCATTTCCACTATTTCTAGAACATTTAAAACATTATTTCAATTTTAAATTTCTTTCATTCTTATATGTTAAAACGAAAAGTTTCTGATTGTTCATTGTCTGTTACAGAAGTGGAGTAGAGCGTCCTCAGCGTAAGCTGGACGCCTCGAATTGGAGCTCCGATTTGGTCATGTCTGTTCTTATTTTTTGTTCTAGCTGTGAGGTGTGTGATTGTGCTTTCGTGTAAAAGGGGTTGTGCAAGCGAATGTAGCACATGAAGTAGTTTAGTTACACTCTTGGCCTTAGATAGCGCCGCCGCAAAAACAGGAAAGGCCCACTCGGGTTAAATAGCTGACAGGTAAGTGTCAGCTGGCTTGCAAAGTTCCATAAGACACATAGATTTGGTATGTACAGTTAGAATATTTGAGTAAAAAATACATTCAATAAAATTCCAGAATCAATTATTCGGAAAATTCTATTTTTTTGGCATTATGGTGACTGACTCTATTAGAAAGGTTCAGGCACTCAATTAGCAGAAGACATAAAAGTGTTGGAATCAAGATAAAATGGTTTTACTGGCTACTTCAATTTAACTCTTAATAATACTTTGTTGAGAGAATCGTGGACATCATGAAATAAATAAATGAAATGAAATGGAACCTGCATTCTTGTTGAATGAGCTATTCGTTAAAAATGCCTAGTTTCCACATTAACTGCAAATTTCCTCTTGATTCTACTAGTCGTAAATTAGATTTTGTCTGATAAAATCCTATTTATCACATACGTCTGAATACAGTCCAGACAGAAATGCAACATTTCACATGATTAAAGAGGAAGAGATCGGCTTAAATTAGTCTTAATGCAATTTTATGAAAATGTCAGTATCTAAGATACTATTCAATGGCCGAATTAGAAGTTAAGGGATTATTGAACTGAAATCTCTCTTAGCTTTAGATTAGAATAGTTATGTCTAAGCTTTCAATGTAATTTTAAATCACGAAAATAGTGAATAGTTTTTTCATGTCTATAAAGCTGTTTACCAGTGCAAATAATTTATTGAAAAACATACTGACATACTAACATTTATTGTTTTCCCAATAATTCTGAAGTATTTGTGAAGCATTATTAAGTATTTATCATCTGAGTTGGATATATAATGCACCAACTTTTGATTTTAAAAAATGTGAATAGAATTTGTTGTAAATTTCGATAGATTGATAGAATGAAGCATTCTATGGAGAAGATATGAAATATCTTTTATTAAATAAAAGCTGTTTTTAATCTATCTTAAATATTTTATATGCATATTTGTTATGTATTAATAAGTTAATTAAATTTTAAATCTTCTATCAAAATTTTATATAATATTTAAGGAGTGAAGATTGATTCATTCTCTTTGATTATTACTAACAGATTTTCAATGGGTAATGTAGACAATGAACACATAAAGCATAAATACAAAACATACACACGTATAACAAACATATTTCGTAAAAAACATTCTTTTGAATTATGTGCAGTTAAATATGTACTTTTAAAATGAAATAGTCAAAAAATGATCTTGTTACATCTTGAACTATGATTATTTTTCTTTAATTTTAAGTTTTATTACATATATTTTTATTCATAAGTAATTTGTGGACTGGAAATAACTTTTTTGACATTGTATTACATACATTAAATGAATGGCAAAACTGTAGCCTAAAATAAATTGCCAATCCACATGCGTATATTATTTTTATTTCAAACCAATAAGTACAATTAATGCAGATTCAAGATCCATTTTTATTTCAAACCAATTAGTCAGATTAATGATGAACTTGCAATTTTCCTCCTTTCAGAAATCTGCACTCTTCTTTTACAATATGTATGCACCTACTAGTTCCATGAAATAATTACTTGAAAAAAAACAGTATATGCTATTTCTTTTTTACACTATTGTCTAGTAGTTTACAAACTTGATACATGGAAAGGCCTTTCGATGTGTTTCTCGCAATTTTGTTGAGTCGAGGGATCGATTTCTTTTTTCTTGACATCCTTGGGAATTTCCCAGCACTTGCTAGAAAAATTCTCCGGGTGAGGCACCAAGAAATGTTATTCACAATAGAATATTTTGTTGTTCAGAGAATAGAATTATACGAAAAATATTGTATATAATTTCTCATCTTTCTAGAAACTTTAAAAGTGCAGATAATTTCTCCTGGATTTGATAAGAGCTGTATGATTAGCAAACTCATTTTTGCATCTTTTGTTTAATCATTTAGCATTTCTTGACGATTGTTTCGCATACATTTTTTAGTTACACTGCATAGTTGCTTTTATTTTTGCTTTACGTGTTAATTTTATCAATAATATCCAGTTTAAACTTTGCTCATTTTGAAAAATTTGACATCAATACTGTTTATAAAATTTTCACTATGAAATTGTAATTAAGAGCATTTTGCGTAAGAGCATTATGTTTTCAGATTAAATAAAAAGTGTCGAAACTATACAGATATTTTTTATATATTGTGCACTTCTCCAGTCGGATGCATTTTCATTGTTGATCCCATTCTTTTCGATTAAAATTAGAAGACTATGGCCTTTTACTTTTCAGTTTGATGCTCTAAAAGGGCGAAAGAACATTTATTATTGTAGAATTTTTCCTTATTTTATTTAGATATAACTTTAAATCCATGATGCTGTTAAATTCCTGGACATTTATATTTTACTTTAATTGCCTTATATATATTCCGCTCATTGTATACATAAATCCCTTAATATCATGGAGAAAATGATAACATAAATGTGCAGTTCATATACCATAAATTTTATGTCAACTTAATTTCATTTGCTTATCCACGTCGCAAACTACACAAAGACTGTACAAAATCATTTTCCATTAGCTTTCAAATTCAAGAGATTAAATAATTGATGTAGCAATGAAAATAGTTTGAGTTCTAGAGAAATAATGTAATAAAAAGTGTAATCACTTTTTTTTCAAAATTTAACATAACTTTATTGGGTTATTAAATTGATTTAATTATGAAGACATTTTGTTAAATGTTGTAATGATGTAAGATTTATTTTGGGTGATAGTATAGACATAAATTATTAGGTATGTTAAACGATATTAAAATCTTAATTCATTTCTTTTTAATGAAAATTTCAACACAATCGCTCCAAGGTGCACATTCTCCCTCTCCAAGGTAAATATAGGACAAATTTTGATAGATCCAAGACAGATAGATGTAGATTGGCAACAGCCACATTTATCTTTATTATTGACAGAAATAATATTTATAAAAAGTTTTTTATGCAGTATTAAAACGAAAATATGATTGTATTATTTAAATCTTTTATTTACGTGTTATATTGTTTTCTAAAAATAAATAAAAGAACGAAAGCAAAGAAGTACAGTCAAATGTATATAAACGATATTATTTCACTGTACCTCATATTTCTACTTTTGTTGAAAAGATACAGACATGCCATAGGGGATATTTACACGGCTCTGATACTGAGATATAGTTTTCCATCTCTGCTATTTACTCAATAAAAACCAAATAACTCAATCTATGCTAGAAATGATCTTATTAAGATCATTTCTTTTCTTCGATTTAATATTAATTAAGAACTCCAGCCGTCAGAAATGACTAATTCATATTTTTTCCCCAGTGAAATGCCAGCTTTATTATTCTTTACACCTGTTTGTATATTTTATAAATGTAATTATACAGTAAATTACATTATCAACTCTCAGACCAGTGATGGAATATGGTTATCGTCTCAAGTATGCACAAGAAGATAAACTAAAAAAATTAAAATTTTGTATTTGTAGTAACCAAAAGGAAAGGAAAATATTACTATTGGTAGGAAACTTCATATTTTCTAAATTATGCTTGGTTTCAGATAGCTAGAATAGAATGCATTATTTCTACCAAATATGAAATTCATTCATACATATGACGGCAAAATCAATCAAGTAATACGAATATAAATACATGAATAAAATGGGCTTTTTACATTATTTTGGTGATAGAATTTATTATGGTTTGAACAAATTATGAAAAGCTTTCGTTAAATTAAATAAATCTCATATAAGATTCTTTTTCCTTATTCCACAATTAATATTTTGCAAACAAAATCAATGAATGATATATTTGTTTTAATTTAATAAGGATAATTAATATGAATGTAATTTTAGAAAATGGAATATCGTGATTAAAAGATTTTAAGTTGTTTATCGTATCTGTCTCTAAGTTGTCATGCATTTTTCTAAATTACTGTTTCAATGTAATTTTTTTAAATTTAAATTTCTACTTTTTGTAAATATTATTTTTAATTTTGATTTTAAAAACTTGAAAATTTTCTTAATACTTTCCCGAAGTATAACATAAAAATACTTCTGAAGTTACTTCTGAGTTACGTAAGACGAATGTTAACTGACATATGAGAAATGAATACAATGAAAATCTTCAACCAGCTAGTGCATTTTCCATTGCTTTACCTAGCTGCGAAAATCGGACTTAGCTTCTGCATTCAGTTTTTGAAACATAATCTTAAATATGTACACTGAATGAAATGAAACGAATCTTTATAATCCAGTCAGGATGCAAAATGCATTTTTAAACTCTGGTCTATACTATTATGAATTAATTTGTAACTAATTTCTAATATGAACTACTGAATTTGATACAACACCTTTTAATTTTATTTCCTATAAAATATAAATTTAAAAAAAATGAAAACCTCTTGGCAGTTGATCACTAATATTTTAATAGTTTGTTTTGCCAAAATATTCAAGACTGTAAAAAAGACCCAACCATTATATATATATTGCCGTCGTTCTGGAATTGATGCAACTCCTGTTCCCTCTTGATCTAGGCATCACGAATTCGAGTCCTAGTTCAATCATGATTATTCATTACCCTGTTTTCGGTCTGTGAGGTGTCTGAAGGATCCCTCTCTTGTAAAAAGGGGTTAAGCAAGGTAGAGTGTGAGTGTCATTTTCATATGTGTTAGATGTCCGTGCAAAAAGTGCTCTGGTGCATTTACCCTCAGAAGGTATAACACCCTTCTTTCAGTTGTAAAGTGGACACGAGATAATCATGAAGTCCAGGCATCCGTCGCAAGCTCATTAACCATTTCTGTATCTGGACTATAGTATTATATTTCAATTAAATTTATTGCATTTACAATTTATACAATTACAATAACATACTACATATTATTTTTAACATAGCATTTACTAAAAGGGTAAGCTTGCAAACATTCCATAATGTTGGCTGATAAAATTTGCAGGAACATCCAAACTATAAATTTTCAAAAATAATCAAATCAAACTATTATTCTCTTGCTACCAAGCGACTCTTTTCTCTCCTGACTTTAGCAAGATATCCCACTTAATGAGAGCTTAAACAGTTTCTGCTTAGCTTTTACAACCAATGCAACTCTTTCGCTCACTTATTCATCGTATGCTCAAGCATTAATTGAACGTGTGTGGTGTAATTACTAAAGCTTTCATTCGAAGACAAGCTTAATACATTTCAAAGGAGGTGTGGAAGAAAAATAGCTTAATTAGCACTCTTAAATATCCTAGGAACACTATAAGTGAGAAGTTTTCTCTCCTACTAAATGAGCCTCCAACGGAAGCTACTTTGGATGCAAAAGGAAACTTTTGTTAGGAACTCATAGCTATTATATAACAGCATTGAATTGCATTTCTTTACAGCTTCTGAAAAAAGGATGATTTTCTGACATGCATATTTCAAGATTCTCTGATTAAATATATCAATTCAATTTATATACATTATATATATCCTGAGTGAATGAAAAGATTTTATTTTGCACTACATATATTAATTATTCCTAATTACAATATTTTCTCATCAAGCTAAGGTAAGGAATTGGATAAATAAAAAAGTTAAAAACCTATATTTTCAAGACTATTCAGGCATGATTAATGCAGGGTTTTTCTGGACTTATGTGGGGGGGGGGGTTATATTTTCATTTTATCTTAAGAAAATGTTATTTCCACATGATTAGAAGTCAAAATTCGTAAAATATATCAACCTTTTACCTCCTCGGTATTATTGAATCTAAAATTCGTTTGGACAAATATTTTTGGAATGTTTTTGAATTTACCACACATGAAATAAACCCAGGCTAGAAACCCAGAGTTTCGAAAATTTTCTCCCGAATTAAAGTTACCCTATTCAGAGCTACATATCGAGAAGGTAAAAGGCCTATATATTTTACGAACTATTCGTCCAAAAATTCTGAAATTTTGGGTACGCCTTAATAAAAGGATAGGAAAGACATTTTGCTAAAAAAACAATTTAGTTCTAAATGTCACCACTAGAGGGCTTATTCATGTAATGCGGGTCTCTCCTACGCGATAGATCCCGAACTGTCGCTAATAACCCAATACGCAGCTCTAGTACGAAATTAATTCAACCAATCAACTAACCAAACATTTAAAACTACAGCATATACAAATGTTGCAATATCACTTAACAGCTAGCCAGTATAAAACGGAATGCGTTCTTTGAAAACTTCATGAACGTGTGTTCACTACTCAAAATGACTTTTAGTTTGCAATCCTGCGCTTTATTAGTCAAACTGTTTTATCAACACCCCGATTCAGTACCAGCTGCCTTAAGGAAATTTCGGACTTTGAAGGATCTTCAAAGAGGTCCAATGATGCCTCAAGGAATTAAAGAAAATGATTACGAAATTTGAAGAAACAGGATCGTTGGGTGTTCGTCTTGGAAGATGAATAACATCAATTCCTTCAGAAGTCGTTGAGGAGGTTGCACTTCAAGTGTAAGAGGACAAGACATCAGACGTCCTGGATAATAGTAGTGTTCGCCATGTCGTAAGTGTTGGGAAGATCACGTTCCCCTGTGCGTAGGATCCTCAGGAATAGCATACGATATTATCCATACAAAATCTCTCACTTGTTCATCAGCTGTATCCATAAGATTTTGACGCATGATTAACGTTCTCACTACAGTTTCTAGCTTGGTGTGAGGTCGATTCTGAAAGACCTTGGAACATTTTGTGGTCCGATGAAGCCAAATACCATTTAGAGGGTTCGGTGAATATACATACGTGTCTAATTTGGACTACAGAGCATCCCCGCTCTACCCTAGATGTTCCGTTATATTCACCGAAAGTAACGGTATGATGTGGATTTAATTCTTCTTTTATTCTTTAGCCGTACTTCTTCGAGGAACAAACTCCATCTGGTGCATTGACATGCACTATCACGAAAGAGAGATATGCATCGCTGTTGGATAATGCATCTGTTCCGGTTCTACAATCACGCCAATGTCTTAACCGAACGATTTTTTTTTTGCAGGAGGGTGTGACTGCACGCACTGCAAATTGTGCAAAAATATTCTAAAAACACATCTTACAGAAGAAAGAGTAATAAGCTTCCACTTTAATAATGCTTGACCTACCAGATCCCCAGACATTAATCCATGCAATTTTTGGCGATTTGTAAGATCTGGTTGGCCGTGAAAACCCGAGGACGTTGCCTGATCTCAAAGCCAGTATTTGCCGCCAAGTGTTGAATATTTCAGCGCAGACACTACGTTCGACTATTGAACCTTCCATTTTCAGATTTCAGAGGGTGGCTGAAAATGGTGCCCGTCATATCGAACATGATTTGGATTAATTTCAAGCTAATGTGTAATTCTTATAATAAAATAGTCGATAATACTCCCTCTAGTGGAGAAATTTTGGAACTATTTTTTTTAGCAAAATGTCGTTCTTGTCCTTTCATTAAGGTGTGCCCAAAATTTCAGAATTTTTGGATGAATAGTTACGGCGGTATATAGCTCTGAAAGGGGCAACTTTAATTTGGGACATCTTGTATTATTAAAATTCCATATATATATTTTTTAATTAAAAGAGAAATATATATCAAACAAAAATACGAAATTAAATACTATGAAGTATACATATGCATTATTATAACATTATTTGAAAGTATTGCGGAAATGAAATAAAACGTTATTCGCATGTATAACATTACAAAGATTATGTATTGTTTTGCTTCCGTTTGTAGAAGTTAATCAGCTTTAACCGCAGAAGATGGAGATGTGGCAATCTAAGAATGCCATGCCCTACTAGTTTCTTTCCTTTTTTTTCTGTCCTTGATTCGGAGATTTAATAGTTACGTGAGATCTAGTAAGATAATTCCTAATCGCATGCAGGGTAGCTGTGGATAAAACGCTGTTTTCAGGTTTATAATAGATAATTATTCTTTGTACTCAAACTCCAAACCAATAAATTTAGAAATAATGATTTTCATAAGCAATATAGAATTAGATGTTAGTAAAAATATTAAATTCCACTGAAATAATAATAATTTACTAAGGATATTTTTAAGCATCTTCTTTTTACTTTTTACTTCCTAAAACGATTTCATATCTTTTTTCTTCTTACAAATATTTACAAAGATTTTTTTTTCTTTCTCCATATCAAAATAATTTAAACAAATAAAACAGAAATTCATTTAAATCCATCTAGTATATCGTAAAAATATATCTTCATATATTTGCAAACGAGACATGATTTTCTTATTAAAATACAAAAATCTCACAATCAATGGTCTCTTTTTTTCAGATTTGTCCCTATTTTAGTCCAGTTCTTATCAAATAAAATTGCAGCAGAGAACTGTGCCAGTGCGGAATTTTATGAAAAAAATGTCCCGTATAAAACATCAAATAAAAAATTAACCTTGCCATAAAGATATTTAATTTTTGCTGTCGTTAGTGTGTTTGGATGTCAAACATTGAAAGGTCATCGTTTACAATATGTAACCTTGTCGGAAAGGACATTCTTCTCTTTTATGTTCTAGAACAGACTTAGTTTCTTCTTCTATTTCTCAGAGAATCGATATATTTGATTCGTGAATATTTCATTAGTTACCCTTTTAGTTGATAACAGCAGAAATTCAGTATACAGAGATCTCGGGATACGATATTTTGCGTTTGCAAGAATACAGAATCTAGCAAACTTGCAAATAATAATTACAGCAAATTAATATTTTTTGTTCAATTTAGAGTAGATATCTTTGATACATTTGAATGCAGTTAATCAGGCACTTCATAGTCATTGCTAATGTGTCTTGAATAAACATTTTTTTAAAAAAGGAAGGAATCGCTGTATTTACTTTTAAAGAATAGCATTTCATATTCAAACGTATTTTTTTTTCATTCAGCATACAATTAATGTCTAAGGTTTTAATTTTTTATGAATGAAAGCATCCATCCACAGTTTAATTACATATTAAAGCTTGAATTTGGCAATTATAAAAATATTTCGAATGAGCATATAAATATAAAACACATACACATATATATTTATGCAATGCTGTAAAAAACTTTATGTTTTTCATGAATGATATTAAAATATTTCCATGCTGTTTTTATACAGAAAATAACACTTTTCTTTTCGAAGCAGTAATTGACATATCTCATTACTTTAAAAATACATTTGAATACAATGTTCTAATTTATAGTATTTGTTTTAAAGTTTCAAAATTATGTTAAAAAATGTAACTTTTAAATTTATAAAAAATGCGTTACTATAAATAATTAATATTTATAAATTGGAAAATTTAAATTGAAGAGCAAATAAAAAACATACAGTTATAAAAGTACAAAGCGGTTAAACTTCAACAAGAAATTCGTTCATACACAGTTGGAGAAAATAATAACAATTGTCTTTTATTCCAAGTACTGTTCCGAATTTTCTCATTATTCTGATGTTCCAAAAAATTAATGTTTTGCTAAAACTGTCCAGAACAAATAAAACTATTGTAGCAGAAACAATCACTCTTAATATGTTTATTCTAGCTTACGATGCTTGTAATATCTCACCATATATTAGACATTCATTACTTAAGAGAATTGCAAAAAAATGCTGCTCAAAATACTAATTAAACTAAATTATGTTTACAATAGCGTATGTAAGACGAACCATGACACAAATGAAAGGAGCAAACTTACAAATATTATTCGCCAATCCGGACAAAGATATTTGAACATGATACTTGATCTATGCAAGAAAATATTTTTTTATTTCTCCTCTAGATGCTGGATAAATTGAAAGAATCCTTATTAAAATTTAGTTGAAGATATTCATGGAAAATTAAAAGTCTTATCTATTCTGAAAATTAAAATGATGGTAAGAAAATATAATTTTAATTAACAAAAATTGCTTATCCCTAAAGCATGATTAAAAAAACATCTCTTTACAGACATTGAGGGTTTCGTGTCCAGATATATGACTCCAATGACCTTTAAAATACAGCTGTATCATATGTATATACATGAAGATAATATAGTACTTTTTGAATTTTAGGTATGAGAACGCTTATGGAAAAGGTGACTTTCATGATTAACAATGTTGATGCTTTTAACTAGCAAATAATTCATTTATAAATTACCGTAATACTTCTAAGATTTCTATAAATATGTACTATAGTCATTTCAAATATAAAAGAGCACCATGAATATTTTCAATGGAAAAAGAAATGCTACATTTTTCAGTGAATAATTAGAAACATGTGGTATGTTTGTATTTGAAAAAAGGAAACATAGAATCAGGATTAAATTTTTTCTTGAAGAACTTAATAATGACTATATAAATAAATTAGAATTATTAAAACTGTAAATGCATGAGATATTTTTTTTAAAAAAGTCACTTAATAGTAAAAAACGATGTTCCGAAAATTAGAAATTATAAAATTGGGTTTTGGGGGAATTTTATTTTAATTCTTATCTTCGAAAATTTCTGCAAAGTTTCAATAAATCAAAAATCAAGTTTCCTTTCACATTTACGAGATGAATTCCTAAATTAACAAAAAAATAGCTACATAGAATCATTTTAAAGTGAACATTTTCTGTTATATGATTGCATAAAAAATAATATACTCATAAGTCAAGCAGTATTAAATTAACATCAAAATTAAAAATTCCTCAAAATTTTAATACTTAAATAGTTTTTAAACGACTGATTACATATATATGAAGTCAAAAAAATTCGTTTCTTTGCAGGGGTTTTTTTTTTTCGCTCGTGTGTTCTTGGGTGGGTGGGTGATGGATTTGCCTGGAACAAAGGTTATTTATGAATAAGATAGAAGAATAAGATTTAAAAGAAACCAAAAGTTCTGTGTGGATCGAATATACACACTTTTTGAAACTATTTATTTATTTACAAGTTCTATACAAATATATCCCATCTTAAATATTAAATTGTGTATTTAAAATTTTAAAAAAATACCACTTTTTAATTTAATTTAGTTTTAATTCATTTGCTTAGAAATTATTTATGTATCCCGCTTTGCAAAAAAATCTTATTATTAACTTTATGATATTTATAATGCATATATCTAGAAAAATTTACACAAATGCAACCATTATTTGTGAATTAAATTTCAATAAATTCATTAAAAAAACTAATCAATTGCAATATTTATACAATGACGCATATACAAAAATATTAAAAATGTTATAAAATGTGTTAATTAAATACATTATGTATCCTAAAAAACAAATACGTTCAACTATTTATAACATTGCCTAATATTAGTTTGGGTACCTATTAAGAGCATGATATGTCTCGCTTTTTTACTAGGTAGTCGAATTTTTTCAGCATTCTATTTACTTCTGATGTCCTTCAATTATTTTTAATATCGCTAAAAGCATTTGGAAATGTGCTTTGGGAATGACTAATTAAGAATCTTCGAAGAAAAGAGATGAATTCCTTTTCGCTGCAAACTTAAGAGATGTTCGTCAATTTATACTACGTTTCCCTTCTTATAAACGAAATTTTTTTCTATAGAGATGGAAATTTAAGACATATATTTTCATGCATTCACTCAATTGAAAAATATATTACAAAATTCAAAGAAGTGCGAAATATTTTATATTTTAGTGTTTAGGAAGAAAAATGAAATGGAAAAAAATAATTACTTCTTTGTTGTACTTTCTTGATCATTTGCTGTGACAAGTTGTATTAAACTATAATGCAATAATTTGTTGTGAAAATTAAATATTGTTATTCCTTCCTCATTTTTTATTTTTCTTGATTTTTTATAATTACATTTGAAATTTTTATTTGCAGTATTAAAATATATTTTGACTTAGATTAAAATATATCTTCTTTATAATTCTTAATTGTAGATAAAAGTGACTGTTGGTTTTAGATTACTTTACAGTAACAGATCATTTTACAAACTCTAAAATTCCTTTTAGTACAAAACAAATAATTGTACCATTTATGAAAATTTTCACTGTAAATTTCTGTAAACAAAAAAAATAATTTCTTATTCGGATATTAGAACCCCTAACCAAATTTATAAGAATTCAAATTTTAATAATTAATTATACTCAAAAATGTAAATTTAGTAAAAAAATATTTGTGATTTTGTGAAGAAGTAAATTATTTAGGTTAAATTATTTTGTTGAATAAAATATTGGCATAAACTGCAAAATAATCATGCATGATATTCAACTTAAATTACTGAAAGAATTATTTACAAGGAACTATTCAAATTCCAAATATAATCAAACCATATTCCATTTATTAGAGAAGAAACTGAAAATTAAAAATAAATAGATGTAATATTTATTTATAAATTGATATGCTTACTTCGGACATTGAGTATATTTATAATGTAAAATAAAATGTTTAGTAAATTTTCGATTTCCAGAAAACTGATTACGCAGTCATCAGTTTTGAATCATATGTTAAAACATTTTAATTGAAAAAAATGGCATTATTTGTTTAATTATTACAAGAATAATCTCTTTTAACTAACAGAGCTTTAATTTCTTATGAAATAATAAAAGTAAAAACTGAATGTTGACGACTTTCTTAAAAGATAAACAGCATAGTTTCAAAGCATAGTTTTCCAAACTCTAAGAATTTTAAAAAAGAAAATACCATTTTTAAATACAGATACTTTTATAAAACTCTTTTATGATATTGACCTTCTTTATTTTTCAAATTTCATCCCTTATTCTATCTTTTCTTTTCCAACCTGGATGCTGTATAGAAAAACAACAACTTAGAGTAATAAAGATATAGTATGTGTTATTTCTAAGTCGAAACTCAGTTCATAAGTTTTGCAGTATTGAATTTAAAAAAATTCAGTTATTTACAAGTTCAAAGCCGTATAAATTCCAAATGGTAAATGTAAATGATCCTGATAGTGATATTATTAATCAAATATTATATTTAATGAATTGCCAAATGTGACTAAATGCATATTAAGCTAATTAAATTAATAAAAAACCGGCATATATTGTTATTTAAATAATAATAGAATTAGTCAAAATACAATTTTAGCTTATGGAAATGGAATACTTAAAAGTAGCAAGATATACTTCAATTTATTTAATCTATACTATAAATTTTGGTGTATTTTTATTCATATACAATTATTACTACTTATATTTCATTACTTAGAGAATTTATAGTAAAAGTATATAAACATTACCGTAAAATAAATTAATGCACTTTCAATTTATGTGTAAACTAAAGCAAAAAAAATGAATTTTTTAAGATCACATATTAAAGAATTAATTCAATGAAATAATCTATTTAAAGATTTTTTGTACATTTATGCTCTACATTTGGATTGTTGGCGAATTGTTACAATTTCCTAACGTTATGAGTTCACAGCAGGAGGAAATATTCTACATCTCACATTTTTCTTCAACAGCCCTCAAATCCAAAGAAATCATCATTTATTTTTCTTGCAGAGCATATTAATATTCTGAAAAATTTTTAAGCAGCATTTTGCAAAGAAAATAATTTATTTATTTATTTATAATTTTATATTGATTTATAATTTTATATTTTTATTTTGATCAATTAAAAAAAGTTTGTCAAAAACATCTAGATAATGTTTTAATGATTTGTAGTTTGAAAGAATAGAAATAAAATCTAGATACACATAAAAAAAATGTTAATAACTATTTTTAAAAATAAAATGGAAACTGTTTTTACCATTCAACATTTTTGCACTCGAATTTTCACTAAGTAATTTTCTACTAGCACATGTAAAACTTTCTCACGTTATGTTCCTACAAAGTGGATTATTTTAGAGAAGATTTGAACTATATAATTCACAGCCAGTTTGAATACAGTTGTAGAAAAAAGGCTAGCTCTGATATTTGTATGTTTGACCTATTCTTTCAAGAAAATAATTAAAACATGTATAGACTTTTATTCACAGATTTATAGATTTCAGAAGTTTTATGCATTTTTCATAAAAATGCATAACATATCGCATTTTTGTTGATGCAAGTAAATGTTTTGTATGAGTTCAGAGTTAGTTTCAATGTAAAAATTTCGATCACAATAGTCTAAAATTTTAGCGCTCCGCATATTCGAAGTAATCAATATACTTAAATGAAATAAGCAAGAAATAGCGATGATGAATTTCCTTACATTAATTTATATTGCATTGTGTATGCTATTATTTTTTTTTCTTTTAATGCGTAACCAGATTCAAAACTTTATTTCAATGATCAAAGAGTGGTTATTCTAAAAAATGATATTATTTCCTTCAACATTTCTTTATTATCTTAGAATCATTTATAAAACTTCCTAAAATTATTAACTATAAAGAATATCTATAGATAGTATATTCTTAGCTCTAATAACATCATTTGATAGCCAACTGGTTCTTTGACTTTATTGGGTAAGTATTTCAGTTTTTAGACTTAAAAAATCTTTTTTATCATGAAATTATTATTATAATCTTTTTAATCATGAAAATATTATATATTATCATAATCACAAGTAAAATAACATAATTATTATACTTGTTCTATTTTAGAGGCCTAATACTATTACAATATACTCCTTACATCCCTTTATTGATTAAAAAATAATAACAATGATTCACTAATTTGAAATGTTAAATCACGTCTCTATAGCAACATGTTTTAAGATAAAGGGAACAGTGCCAAGAAAAGCCTAGATGCTTAGGAAATTTTATGATACTATATATGATATAATATCTTTAATGATCAAGAAATACTATTAAAACTCCAGGACTTTTATAAAGAAGGTAGGCAGATTATATTTATTCACAATATTTTAACTTTTAGTTAAAATTCCACTAAGCGGCATAACATTGGAAACCAATTGAGTGGATTTTGACTTCCCTCAAAATTTTTGTTGGTGAGTATCTGCAAGCAATTTCATAAGCTTACAAAGAGGGGAGAGTTACAAAACATTTATATGAATAACACATCTTTAAATGCCATCATTATTAGAAGGTTTGTTTTCAAGCAGAAAGATTTTTCTTAGCATTTAAATCTTATTGGCATATTTTAAATAGCATTGTGTTGTACATCTTAAACAAATATATTGTTTTAATCATTTAGCTTGAAAATTAAAGCAAAAGGTTATTGAAAGCAATTAAAGTGCATTCTTAAATTTTTTAGCATTTGTTTTGCTTTTTTTTTATCCCTAAAGCGTGCAAATAATTTAAAGCTATTCTCACGACATTTGAGTAAGTTTTTTGAATAATAAAGAAAGGTAAAATGCATGTGAAAATAGATATATTTTATTTATTTAAATATTAAAAAACGATTATTAGAATTTGTTAGTAATAAGAAATCTGGGGAATTCTATGCATAATGCATAATTGGAAATGATATGGGAAACTGACCAAGGCCAAGAAATGTAATTATATTATTGAAGAAATCGTAAATGTCTTTGAAAAAGTGTTACAATTTTTTTCTCTCAT
>JAPMOQ010036084.1:354015-415627 GCA_026543055.1 Argiope trifasciata
CATTTCTTAAATTTTCATACATACTTTTTAAGTATCTTTGCTTTTTTTTCTCCTAATAATAATCCGTCGGCATTTCAATAATAATAATTTTCTTTTTACTTCTTTGCATGAAAGAAGACTTCAATAAAAATTCTGAATTAGCAATGATAAATAAAATTAGATTTAATCAAAATACAATGAATTTATGTTATTTCATCATTCCCTCAAGCAAAGCGGAAACTCATAAGAAATAGTTTCTTAAACAAAAAATGAAATCTCATTTTATTCTCACGTATTGATGATGTGGATAAATTATTTCACGTTTTTCTTTCTGAACAGAATTCCTTGAAAAGGCAGTAAATGATTTATGCATAACTAACATTTTTATTTGTCTTCGTTTATACATTCTTCAAATTCTTCCTCGACTGGTGTCATTGAAGTTGAGAGTATAAGTCAATATAATGGCATAATTAATTCAAAACTATTTTTTAATATAATTATTTTTTTGAATAAATAACAAAAGTGTTTGAAAAATGAAATGATTTTAATTCCAATTCCAATTAAATAAAAAGGTAGTAATATGAGGGCATGATTTTTCGTTTACGCTGCTTTTAATTATGTGAATAGCAATTGCAGAATGAATTTATAGAATAAGAATATTTCTGTGAGAACAGAATAGAACTGTGGAATGAATTTAGGAAATGAGAACATTTTTAAACTCTCAGAGAAGCTATTGATCTAAACTTTTATCTTTGCATTCATTATTACTCTTCCTTATACCATTTGAAACATCCATATCTTTAGTGCTTGAATTTTATGATATTACGCTATGCACATACTGTATCATGATTTCTTATTGTGCATTCTATTTTTTAAAATTATTCAGAGACGTCATAATATCTCATCATATCAGAAATTATTGTAAAATTAATAAAAACTGCAGGAAATGGACAAATAATTCCAAGTTGGACAAAAAAAACTTGCAGATCTGAAATACTGTTATTTCGTTGATAAAAGAAAGTGCAAAAGATTGAAAAAAGGAAAAAAGAAATGATATATAATTAATGCTTTCCAAGTTTTGATAAAACCCTGGTATCCTATCTGTAAAAAAAAACCGTGACAACGGAAAAATCAGAACAACAAAACAAAATCATTGACATATTAGACAACTATTAACATAAAAATTATTTTGTGAGTTAAAAGTGTATCGCAAACTGACACAACTTTGTTCAGCGGTCAAAAAAGGATATTTGATTCTCTACTAAGCTAATAAGCAATAAGAAATTCCAATATTTTTTCAAGGTATAAAACGACAATCGTTTCGCATGTTTATATTCTGATAAATTGAGTCAAATTTTAATGAGAAAGTTTGTTCTTAACTCGATAAGTACTTCAAGCATGAGATTCAAACAGACTGTTCACTCCAACATAATAATATTTAGTGTCTAAATTAACATACAACTTCTAGATTTAAATTGTATGTTACATTTTAATGTAATGATAATACTTGACATTGTTTTTTCAGAAGTCTAGAAAAAAATGGGATATCATTTTAATAGCAAAATTAGCCAATCTAGAATTTTGCCTTTTTATCTAATCCATGCATACTTTTCCAGTCATTCATTTTATAACCACTCTAAGGAGCATTAGATTAAAGTTGGATGAATGATGCTATCGTTGTTAAGATGAGATGATGTTGCAATTTACTTTCTGTGCTATGGATAGTCAGAAAAAAATAAGTTGAAGCGCATTTATTATTTTAGCATTCTTGGAGAATCATCGAGAATAAAGGATATTCATTTTCTTTTGAAGAAATAAAGGCACCATATATTATTAAGTAATAATAACGAAGATGAGTTCTTAAAAAGTAATACTTGGACAGTTAATACTTTTTAATATTCCATAGATTCTACTGTATTGGAAAAGGGATCATCATAGATATAAATTTAGTTTAGTTTAGTTATATTAACGTCCCGTTTGAAGCAACGCGAGGGTTATTTTGGGACGGACCTCGTAATTTTGAACCAAAATCAGATGAAGAGGACGACACATGAACTGGCACACACCTCTCTACACCACAACACACCAGCGGGAGGACGCTTAGCCTGACAGATTTAATGTGCAAGAGTCCCCCTCACACGATGGCTCTCCGGTGGAATCGAGTCTCGGACCTGAAGCCGAGACCTTTCTACCAGCCCACCGCTGCCCCCATATAATAGGGCATATCTTCCTATATCTACCTCTTCCTCTTTCTATATGAGATCAAAAATAAACGGAATGTTTCATTTTTTACAATTTTCAGGTGAATTGATTTCAAATATTTTTTGAACTCAATTAATTACACGGACAGTGGAGTTTGAGGAGATACATTTTCGTACGAAAAGACAGAGTGAGAATCTTGTATTACCCAAAAGTATTTAAAGAAATTTTACTTAATGTGTAAAAAATGGTATACATAACTGATATACAGACATCGAAACATGAGGAAATTTCATCGTTTCTGATAAAAGAGTAAATTTTTCTCAGACTTTGAGATTTATGAATTTGAATCAATTCAATTTTTATAGTTTGGATAGTTTTAAATACCAATGTATGAAGAATTATTATATTATAAAGTAAAGCACTTTAATTTTTTAAATATTTTTAAATGTTTATAATGAGGAAGAATATTTGAAGATTTTTGATATAGTTGACGAAGTTTCTTATTTTCCAGAGCAATTTTGCTAACTATGAACTTGATATATTTTTACATATAAATGTTAACTTATAATGTGTTTCGATAGAATGTAAAAATAGCAATAAAAACTAAATGTTTACGATGGCTTAGAAGTATTTCTGATATTTTTCTGTTATACTGGAGCAACAAAAAAATAATCAATAGTCATCAAATAATCGTTACTCGGAAAAAGTTAAAAATCGCCAAGAAATGCAAAATTGCGTCAATTTTAACATAGTTATATTTGGCGAATTTGTTTGCACTTTATTCACATTGGCTACATTTGTTCTGTCATTCGTTTCGCTTGGCAACATGACTATCGTTTGGCTCATATTGATGGTATTTTGCGCCAGTATAACAGAAAAGTACCGTATTTTTCACCGCAATTTAAGAAAAAATTGGCAAAGACATCAAATTTTGCGCAATATAAGTGCATCAATAACAAGTATGTATTTAAATGTATCTGCATCTCGAAAACCGAATATGAAATGATAGATTTATGGTTTAACAACAAAGTTTCGTAAATTTCAAAGTAATCTATACCTTCATTTAAGAATACATAGCACTATGAATTACATAAAATAATCATTTGAATACTCAATAAAATGTGTCGAGAATTTCCGAAACAAATGACAGAGAAAGTGAGAATAATGAGCTAAACAGAAAATCATAAAAAAATATATGTTAAAACGCATATTCCTTTGATGTGGCAAGGAAAATGGAAAAAAATGAAGGAGTACGAATGGTTTGTGTGATTCGCGAGACTCATAAAAATAATTCAAGCATACAAAATTACAAAACAGTATTTCACTTCAATTGTTATTTCGTAATCTCTGTTTCTGTTGCATGCGTTTAATTGTTTCTGAAACGTGTCACAAACCATGTTGAAAGGAACATCTACCATTTTTAAACATCAGTTAAATAGCATTGCTGCATTCTTAATAGTAGCTCTTAGCATATCAAGAGAAGTGTTACGCACATGTATGTGAGTGACATGTTTCTGTTTCGCCAAATTGCTTAGATTATCACTATAAACCGTGCTTTTGTGGTAAGACACATTGAACGTGCTGTGTAATGGATTTCAGAAACGATGAGATACATTTTAAATCGGTGTCTTCATATCTTTTTTTGCTGAACAATAATAATACAATGACATTTAACCTCTGGTGGTGAGTTTTTGAACGTTTTCAAAAAAGAAATTCCCATGAATTCCTTTAAGCTATTATCAAGTTTGATATATTTTTTCCTTTTGTGTTTATTTCTAAGTGGAACTTTAACCATAACTACACTGCATTTCGATTTTATTATTTTGCGTATTTTTGAATTCTTCAATACGTTTTTCATCATCTTATATTTTATAATTTGATTTTAAAATTTACATTTTATTTAGTGGAGTATTAGTATACTATGCAGTATTCAAGAACCAAAAAATATTTAGTAAAATATAAATAAATGATAGAATATATTTTATGTTATTCCATAACAATAGCACTTTTACAGTTATCAGAAATAAAGTGATCATTCAATTGAGCTGTTTGAAGAAGTCTATATTTTTCACATGCTTGAAGAAAACAGAAAAAAAGCACATGTCAATGAGAGGATAAGCGGAAATTAAATTCCTCTGAGCCGGATTTAAGCTTCAAAAAATAAATAAAACGTATTTCCTCGATCGATGTACTTTTGACCTGACCTACATTGGATAAAACTTCATCCAACTTCACAGTTATTTAATTTTAGATTTTGTTTTAATACATAAGTACAAGTGATCTGAATCTAAAACTCATTTTCT
Source organism: Argiope trifasciata (assembly GCA_026543055.1). Lineage (NCBI taxonomy): Eukaryota > Metazoa > Arthropoda > Arachnida > Araneae > Araneidae > Argiope > Argiope trifasciata. Next base: position 358,500 of record JAPMOQ010036084.1, read on the forward strand.
GTAAAGCTGCAATAAGGTAATAAGTTTTACTGCAAACTAATATAAAATTTAATATTTTTAGGGAAATGAAAATTTAACTTTTTATTTAAATTTAATAGTCTTTCTTTTGTTTTATTGAATGTGGTATGATTGATTTATTTGATGAAGCTAATAAGGAATGGCTGCTTTTGGAATTAATTAAGTTTCTCAATTTTAAGAGGATATGCGTTACAGCTTCATTAAATTTATTTAATTGGGGAATTTCTAAATAGATGAATTAGATGAGAAAAAATCCATTTATCATTTTTTTCATAGAATTAGGTACTTCTCGGGAAAATATTTCGAACTTCCGAATCATTTTATAATATTATTTCGTTTTATATAACAGATTTTTTTCCCTAGAAGATGCTTGCAAATATTTCTTAGCAAAATTTATGAAAGAAAATTGCTTATGAAAAAATGTGTTCTCCGTATTTTATTTCAATTTTTTATGTTTACCGTCAAAATTTAACATCATTTTTTATTCCACTATGTATATTGGAAATGATTTGATTGATAATTATTTATTGTCAACGAAATATTTATTATAATTTCCTTTTTTGGAAATGTGTCCAATATTTATAAAACAGGCAATCTATGATCAGTAAAATGTGTATTCTTTTATATAAATAGCCTTGTATATTAGAAGGTAGTTTTCTGCATGTTCAAATTTTTTTTAATTAACAACTTGACATCTTAACTTCTCAATTCTAATTTTGCGTTATTTTGAGATTGAAACATTGATTTTTTTTTACTGTTACGATGATTGGTTGACTTATAACTAAAATTAAAAATAATCTTATCATGTAAATTTAAGCATAAAAATAATTCATAGTATTGAATTAGGGATTTTTTTGACATTTATAGCACCCCGTAATGAGAAGGAACAATTTATTTTGCTTAACTACAAATTGGCATTCTTTCAAATTTTCAATGAGACACAACATAATACAATCGATTTATATTTTTATCTTAATATCTTTGATATGTACTTTTCTTTACAAATAAATAAAAAGGTATTCGGATTTTTATTTATTTGCTATTTATTTTATATTTTGAAAAAATAATAGAAGAAAAATACATTTTCCCCTGTTTATGCGGACAACCCCATCGTTATATATTCTTGAAATTATATAATACCTAACACTCGTCGTTCACATACGTTTTATATATTTTTATTAGTTTAGAGATAATTAAATTAATGGACAGTTTTTATTAAGTTAAATAGTACTAAAAATACTTTTAGGCATTGTTATAAGAGCAAAATTTACTTTTAAAGAGTTAATTTTTTTCGTACAGCGTCATTTTGCTCTGGGCATGGAGATGGTTAGATTTACAGCATATCATGATAGCTCGGATAAGCAAGTTTCAAACAATATGTGCCACATAACAAACCGCGCTTGTATGTACGATCATATTGAACAAATAGTCTCGCGTCAAAAGCTTGTAAATGAAGTGTTAATTTTTGATAAAGAGATGGAATATTTTTTTCATCTTTGCCTAGGTTTTTCTTGTATTATTAACAATACACCATACTTGCATGCAAGGGTTCAAGTGCATTATTTTTATTGTTTACCTTGTAACGTATAACATGTACGGATATCATTCTCACAGTTGTGTTGTTATATTATTATAAGTTTACAATCATTAAGCTTGCATTGTGCAAGTTATAATTTTTTTTTAAAGTTATTAAATGCAACTTACATCGTAATATCATAAATGTATTATAAATAGTTTCACTTAATTTCCTCTCAAGTCCAATAGCGGTATGACGCAGTATGGCCAATTTTAACTCTTGTGCCATTAAACTACACAAGCCAACCAACCAACCAATAACGGTACTTTTTTCGACTTTCTGTTGCCCACTGTTATTATTGTAAAATATTGATTCTCGTACAGTATCATGAGTGATTGGCATGTAAATCGATTGTATAACTCATTTCTCGCCTCTCTACGCCGTATTTTACGATCGAATTATCTTAATTTCAATGACAGAAAGTTTGTTGTAAAGTTTGTAGAAAAGCGTTGCGTGTGAAGGACTTCAAGAACCTGGCTTTAGTTTAATGTTGAATTGTTCAGATCACATGACAAATAATGAGGAAGTCGGTGCGGCAATATCAACAAAAATTTAATAAAAAAAAGAATAGACAAACGAAATAGTAAAATAAAAAATTACAAAACAGTGGAATAAAAAATGCATATTTAGATTATATCATTATTTGAAAATAATCATTAAAATAAATTGCATGATTTTCTTTGTAATACTTAGATGCTAATATGCTAGTATTCTTCATAGGAGGTATTTCACATGTTATAGTCTGAAGCATTTTAATAATAAAGCCAAAAAAATACTTTCAGCTAGTGTTTTTCTAGTGTCCATTTTTCTTAATATTCATCACTTGATCCATTTACAAAACACGTCAAGAAAGTTAATTATTTATTAAACTAAGCCCTGTAGAATGATCATTACTTTCTGAGTCTTACATGATTTTTATAATTAAAACTATGTCTAACATTACTTTCAAAATTAAAAGCTAATTATTGTTCCTTCAGTAAATAGATCTTTGATCTCAATAAATTGCAGAGCATAAATTTCTTCACTTTGATGAAGTTTCGTAAGGATTATTTTCTGGATATGTGCCATTAGGAGATCCATTAGAGACGAATCAGCAATCATAGAACAAAGGATTATTGAGCACGTTTCCATTTTCCATTTTGATTTTTTTAAAGAATGATGACAGCTTTTAAAACTTATTTTGTGTGGCTTAGAAAATGTTGATTTTATTATTATTTTAATGGGGTTTTTTCTAGTATAAACTATGTTTTCCTTAAATATTGCATATTTTTTTAAACAAATATCATTGAAATTATTTGATTCTATTTTATTTAAAAGTTTCATTGAACAATTTAGTATATCAAATTTTAAAACTTGGTACATTAAATTAATTATTAAAAAAAGTTTGGGTACAAATAAAAAAATAATAAAAATATTTGGTATCTTTTAATGGATTTAAAAAATATTTATACAATATTTTAAAAAATTCGAATATACGTGTTCATATATTTTCCATCGATATATTCAAAACCTCTGTGGCTGTGGACTTTTTTAATGCTTCACACTACCATTTAGTAAACAGCATGCCGTACTTTTTTCAAATATTCTATCAAGTTTAAGTTAAAAATTTAATAACTATCTTTATATTTCTACGAAAAGTAATCATCACAATTTCATCACTTTCTGCCATAGTTGATGAACAGTGTTTAGTCATTTTTACTGTCCTTTTGACTTTCATAATGCTTCGGTACAATTGGGTTCTATCTTGAAATCAGGAAGCTGTGGTTACATTTTTTTAACAAATTATCTTGTAAAACTGTTAATTAACAATTTAAAAATTTCACGAATTTCATCACTAATACGATTAAAAATAGTATATTTCTTCTAATTTTTGATAACTTTAAAAAAAGTTATTTGCATTAAGAACGAGTTATAGTAATTAAGGAAATGCATCACTGTAAAAATAAAATAATGTATAGGAAAGTATTTTAGATCCAATGTGATGATAGTCAGTGATGATAGAGGATCAAGGATGCTTAAGTTTTAAATGAAAGTCTTCTTGAGGCTTCATTCCTAAAAAATAAGAGAAAAAACAGATTATATTTCATAAAAGTTAACATTAAGAAACTCAAAATTCAATTCAATTTAAAACTCAAAATTCAATTTAATTAGAATTATCATTTCAATACTTGGTAACATTTTTATCCAAACAAAATTATGCATTTTTTTTTACTCTATCGAACAACAAAGTTGTATAATTTAAGTACATTGAAATAAAATAATATATGCCTCCAAATAAAAATAATCAATTTATACGCATCTGAATGTGAAGTTCCGTAATATCGAACAATAAATCATCTTCTACAGTCGGAAGTAACTTCGGAATTAAAGCAGAAACACTTAAGAAATATCAGCATTAAGGTTCTGAATTGTTTTGTCCCTCGTACTTTATTCTAAAGTAAAGCAATGTATTTTGTGTTTGCTATTGTGCGTCTTTAGTTTAAAAAAATCACTTGATATTAAGAATATAGTTATTTATCGGTATCATATCTGATATTTCTTTAACACGAAACTCAAATATAAGAATTAAGACAGGAAATAAATACGTATAATTATGTTTGTAATGTTGTTGGTGGTTTCAGGTCCTGTAATGACCAACTATGTATTTATAAGTTTTTCCATCATATCTGTGAATAGTCCATCATGTATAACTTTTTATTTCCTCATAATAAATTGTGTTTAGTTTAAGCGTTTCATTTTGTCGGCTCCGATCTTCGATATTTGACACTGTAGTAACTCTAATGTTAAGCAGCTGGATCACTAATTGCTATATAAAACACGTCTTTAACAGCAACAATTTTGCATTATGTTTTAAATACTTATTTTCATTACATGTTTACAAACAAAATTATTGCACTCACGCGCAGTTGAATGTAAAGTTCTATAATATCTAGCTATAAATTATCTCCTACAATCGAAATTAACTTCAGAATTCAAGCAGAAACATTTTTACATTATGTTTCTAAAACTAATTTTAATACTTTTCTACAAATAAAAATAACTTATTTATGCACATTTGAACACGAAGTTTTATAAAATGCAGCAATAAATAACTCTGAATTAAAGCCGAAGCAATTTTACATTACATTTGTAGCACTAATTTTAACGCCGAAATTCTTGTGTTGTCACATCAAGAGATGACTAATAATGATGATCAGGATTCCGTTCGAGATGATTCTCGACATCTCCTAAGCACATTTGCGTCATCAGTGGCAGAATGACTTCGAATTTAATTGGGGGGAGTAATTAAATGCCGCTTGTAATTACTTTTCGATAAGAGGGCACTCAAAATCATGCAATGTTGTTATAAAGCAGACCATGGCATTAGAAAGTATTTTATCGAACTAAAGCTGATGAATACGCTGGTTTTCAACAGGGAAAGAATTTTCAACGAATAATAATTTATGAGTGCATTGTTTTCGAATTAAACTGCTGAATATGTCTTGCGTTATTTAGTGAGAATTTTACTCTCAGTATTTCTCTAGAGATTTGACAATTTATTTGCGACCGAGTTTCAACACTTTTCATTGTGAAAAACCAAGAGTGTAGAAAAGATAATTCAACCTTTTGTTTAATTTTTAGATAAATATATAGGATTATTTCTCATGAAAGTTTAAATTTAGTTTTAGGGTTGTTGTTTATATCATTTCCTTCAATAGTTTTAATATAATGATAGATAATTTAGAAATAGTAATTAAACTTCAATAATATATCCAAATATACTTGTGAATGCCATAGTACAGACCGTTGAAGATATGTTATTCCCCCTCGCACAGAAATGGCCGATTCTTGGAACTCAGCTAATTCAACAAGTTGACTACATATGAAAAACACAGAATGTATAACAGTTCATAGCTTCTGATTGATTAAAAGTAAAAAAAAATGATCAGGAACATAATACGATTTAAGGTTGGACGTTATATGTAACAGCAAACAGGAGAATGCCATAGTACAGGCCATTGAAGATACGCTATTCCCCCTTGCACAAAAAGGGCCTAATCTTGGAACTCAGCTAATTCAACAAGTTGACTGCATACGAATAACACAGAATATATACAATTAAATAAATGACAAGCATTAATTTATTATCTTGTTAAATATAGTATATTGCACGGGAATTTGAGAGAATAGATGAAAAAAAATCTAAGTACAGAATACACCAGAATCAAATATTTAACAATATCCAGTATGTGTTATTTCCTGTATGATAATTTTGATGAAACAAACAATATTCACACAACACTTACTTGCATTGATTCCTGAGCATTGATTGATTGACAGAATATGACGTTATGGTACTGCCAGATTAAACATTATATATTTTGCTTATTTTTTTATTTACTCATATTAGGACAATCTGAGGAAATTTTTGTGGTAAAATGATTATCATTCAATTTTTAGTAAGGTTATTGTGATTTTAAACTATTAAATTAAATCCCATTTCTATAACAGTAGAAATTTACAATGTTAAAAGCAATTGTTCATTCAACAACGATACAAGTACATTTGCATAAATATTGTGCTTATTTTGCGGTGATCACGTTGTTCTTATAATAATTTAGATGCCCTATATTAAAAGAAGTAATTTTATGTGAAAGTGGAAAAGAAGAAAAATTGTTTGTCAAAAAAAAATTCTCTGTAAATGTGTATTTGATTTAATTATTTATTTTTAATTTTAAAGCTTTTTAAAAATCTGCATCATTATTTTTATTATTATTCTTTCATAGTCTAAACTAGCTTTCCAAATACTTATCTTAGATTATGGTATATAAGAGAGACAGTATTTAGCACAATCAAATTGAATTGACAGTTCATTCTCGAATTTGTTATAAGAATTTAAACGTATTTTCATATAAATTTAAGATCTACATATCTGTCTGTAGCAATAATATGGCAACTTCAGTTATGTATTTTTTTAACTTAGATTTGCATTAAATACAAATATGCAATAGGTTCATAAAAAAATGAAGGACAATTATAAAGATAGTTTGTACTGATGGCACTATCTTTTTAACTTTCATTATTGTTGTTGTTGTTACTAATGGCACTTGCCATTGATAATACCAATGACTATAGAGCCAGTGCGATTTAATCCGAATAGTGAGTGTCTTGTTTTTTTTCAGTAGCACCATCTAAGGCCAAGGCTTACTCACGCGTCATAACCTTTTTAATCGGACGGACTTTATTCACACATTTCATTCACTCATGCACAGATAGTAATTTAGATCCGGATTAGAGAACGATGACCTCTGAAACAGTATTCCCAGTAGTATTACTCACGACACGGAGGAATTTGTGACCACGACAGAATACTGTATATAATGTATATATTTTAAATTTTGATTATAAGAAATTACAGTTTTGAGCCACAAGATACTTATACAATTTAAGACTCTTCTAATGAATGAGGTTACATAAATTACCTAATTAGCATAATTAAAAATATTGAATTTTGGTCACAAATCTTTTTTGTTATCGTTTCAAATTATTTATTGAAATATATTATTGCATAGAAAACATTACATAGGTCCTATCTAAACCAAATTATAATGCTCACTTAACATTGAAAGGTGAAAGAATAAGATAACACTAATTTAATACTTTTCTGCAGACTGAGATAACATTTTAGTTTAGTTTTAGTTTAATTTAGTTTAGTCAGATTAACGTCCCGTTGTAAAGCAACACTAGGGCTATTTTGGGACAGACTCGACATTTTGAACCATGGTCAAATGACGAGGACGAAACCTGAACTGGCATCCCCCTCTCCACTCCACACCACATCAGCGGGAGGACGTTTGATCTGACAGATTTCACGTGCAAGAGACCCCCTTTCACGACGGTTCTTCGGTGGAATCTAGTCTTGAACACGAAACCCTCCGCTGAGATAACATTAAAATCATTTTTAATTTATATTTAAGTCTAAACAGTCTCCAAATATCACCTGGCAATCTTCTGTCAAATCAAGAAAAATATGGCTTATAGAAATATAATAATAATATCCGCTAATCAAACTGAGCCAGAAAGAACAAAATTAGTTATATTTCACCAAAACAATTGTCCTGGGATATACAAACATGATACAAAGAAAACCTGTAAAACACATCTTTTGATGCTTTTCATTCAATGCTGTTGAATCGATAGATTGATATTTTGTGTTGGTATCAATGTGGTTGCCCTATCACTTACTGGGGAGCTGTTCACCGTGGCAAGAAACAAAGAAAGCTCATTAATATGGTCACAATATTTTTCAAACTTAACCTGAATAGGTCAAGATCTTGACTCGATAATTTTTTCTATATTTAATAGTTATTTACGTATTGTTCTCTCTACTGTTTTCGACAAATAAAAAATGGCTATCAGAGAATGTAATTTATAACCTTAATGATTTAAGCAAGTATTGTTGGATCTGTACCAATTTTCATGGTAGTTGAAGTATTTTGTTTATTCCCGCAAATATGTAGTTCCCAATGAATAGTAATTATTTTTAACATTGAATAATATGTTTGTTCAAATAAATGATTTTCTTAAAAAATAATATTATAGAATTCGATATAATGTAATTTATTAATTATTGTAAATTTCTATCAAAAACCACTTAAGAAAAAAAATTAAATGACTTTATTGTAATTAAAGTCTTTATTTTCATGAATAATGTTCACAGCACTTTTGTACTGTGTTAACAAAAATGGAAGCGAAATTTCTCTTTTTATTTTCAATATTAGCAATAGACATTCTTAGATTTAATCTTCATTTTCTCTGAAATATGATTTTAATTAGAGAACAGTTTTGTTTCTTTTGAAATTCCAGAAATACACAAAAAGGTTTTTTGTAACAATGAATTATTAACTTATTTTTCACCTTTATAATATAATTTATGAAATGCTTCTTTATAAAAATGTATTGTTAGTTTAATTCAGAAAATTAACTAAAGAAATAATGAATTAAATCAGTACGATAAAGTGAAGTATCATTGTAAAACATCACACATTTATTAAATTTAAGTATCTTCGTTGATATTAATTTCTTGTTTTCTACTTTTGCATTATATATATGCTCAGTAGGATGTCTATTATTCCGGTGCTTCAAATTTTTTTAAATGATACCTTGAGCTTGATGTAAAATATATAAGAAATATTCATTAGCCTTTTGGTCTGCATAAGTAGAAAGTATCTGCATAAAATATAGTAATAAAGATAATTCGCTTTATATTCAAGAAATTATATCTTTTTTAAAGTATTTAAACTTTGAGTTCAATTAAAAAATACAATTTTTGGGGGAAAATAAAAGGCGCATGACATCTACCATATCAATATAGTGGAACCGTTAATAAACCCTCAGAAGTACTAATACTTGTATAAAAACGGCAGAGTATTTTTATCTAATTTTAAAAGTAATTCAAAGAAAAGAAAATGGTTACAGTATTTTAATTTATAACAACGATTCTATCAGAATGGAAAATCGTTGATAGTATGTTGTTATCTGAATGTATCATGCTGACAGATATAGCATATATTTCAGGTATTTTACTCAAATGTATTGTTATTTATCGATACCGAGCTCTAATGCCTCAAAAAACCACAATGTCTTCTGTTAATACTATAAATTAATCTTTCTGGAAAATATATTCAATCCAAGTTAAATATATTTTGGGAAAATATATTCAATCTTAACCTTTGTGGAGAAAATCAAATTCAAATTTTCAATCAAAAAATTGATTGCGAGTTTTTTTCATTATTACCGACATATCTTTCTTCACTGAAATCGGAAAAAAATACATATTTTTTTACGCTTTGTCAGGTTTTATTGTAAAACCTGTTTTTAGTTCAATTAACTAACCAATTACTTGTTTCTAATCACTGAAATTTGGCTTCCTATTCTTGAATTAAAAATTATATCCAGTTTTAAATGTATTTATTAATTTAATTTTTCCAAGTGTGAATGCAAATATAAGAAAAATGTTTCTTTATTTCAGCACGCCTTTAATGTGACGTTAACAACAAAACTACATTACTGATTATGTTTCTGTTAAATCTAACAATAAATATAAGAAAAATACATCTTACAGAAATTTTCAGTTATTCGTCGGGAGTCTCATAAATCTGATACATCAATTTTACACACACCTCAGTGTTTGGGCAATATCAGTAAGTGAATCTGAAGACAGATATAAATCTCTATACTTGGACAAATCTGGTTCAGATTTTGTTCATGGACACAAAAAGGTTCTTAATTATTTAAAAAGACATGCATTTTTTAATAAAAATATAACTGAATAACTAGATTTTAAAAAAAATCTAGAATTTCTATTCTCTTAGTTCAGGCACTTAGAGAAGGTATTTACTCAGTATTTCACCAAAGAGAAAAATGTCATTTTTGTGATTATGCTCAAATGCGAATGAAGTTCCTTGAATTAGTTTAAGCAATACTTGTTCATAGATTCGTCTAATTTAACATTCAATTTTCTAAAATTTTAGCATTTTTCTTTTAAATATGCTCGGAAATGCAGACTATTGCTTAAAATAATTTTATATTTTTGAAATTTGTCTATAAATTATATAACTTATATATAAATTATGTATTAAATATAATTATATATTATATATAACATGAATAAATTATATATCTTTCACCGTTTAAAAGAAATGATTAAGGTTTATATATTTTCTGTACAACTTCGTGAGATAGTCGTCCTTTTCACAGTTTCTGTTTATACTTTCACTAGGATACTTATTCGTACTTTTATAGAAGACTGTTATAAAAATGTTAAGATAAAAAATTGTTTGCGAATAAAAGACCTAAAGCTAAAAAATTTGATTGATAAATTACATTGTACCTATTCTAATTACAGTTATCTTTAAGGAACAGGTATTGTCTCTTTTTTTCCTTAATGAATTTAATAATCATCATAATTACAGTTCGGAGCTGAACTACAAAATAACGTAGGCAAAATTCTTTTGTGAAAATATTTTCTGTTCGTAAAAATAATTCTTCAGTCACCAGTAGTCTCAGAATAATTTCTTTGTCTAAAGGACAATAAAAGCCAGTTTAAGTCTAGTTTTAAAAAATTATCAGGAAACATGAAGTAGTATTTTTAACATAATGTATATTAAAATTTTTCATAGTTAATAATAATAATTTATGTTATAAATGATTAATCTTCCAAGAGAAAAGAAACAGAGCAAAAATAATTGTCAGATTAACAATAGATTATTTCTCACCATATGAAATGAAAAATTTCACCGGTATTAAATATATTATTCACTTATGAAATTCTATGTAAATGAATCTTATCTGATGAGACTTTTCAATTATAAAAATATAATGATAATAAAATAACAAAAGCTTTTGTTGTTTTAGCAGAAATATATATTTTACAATACAAAGAAATCAATTATATGGCTACCCAGTGATACGAAACCCTCAAAAGCATGTCCCACCTTTTCATTGCATTAAATTTCCTGATATCATATAAAAAATAACTTAATACATTCCCAATTGTGTATTACTTGAAATATCTCAAGGATTTTTCACCTCTATTTATTATTATTATTATATATTTATTTTTCAAATTATAGCTGTGTTTTCTTATAATGCTTTTCACCAGCATTTATTTTTTCGCCTGGCCTCAAAACATTTTAAATCTCTGGTTGAGTTGTTCGAAGTGAGACTAAAATTTTGCTTTTCTCTGAACTTTACAAATGCCTATTAAAATAAATTTAATCCGAACTGTTTATGCCATATTACTTAAGTTACAATATAAAGAATATGTTATTTAATAATATGCTTCTTATAGCTGTTTTACGCTTGAAGATTTAAATGTACTTTTGGTGCATTTAAGATTCGACACTTGGAACTTGTTTGTTGGGGAATATTTTAAGAATCATTATAATTAAGCAAATTATAACAGTATTACAAGCAGAAATTACTGTACTCTATGAATTGGGAGTTCCCAAACTGCAAACTGTGTTTTTCCCTTAAGCAATTTCAGAACTTTGCATCTATTTCAGAATTAATAGAAATTTGATTGCGTCAAGAAAATTTCAATATGCCAAGGCCGAAAAACGTAAGTATAAATTCAATTCCTGGAAAGTAAGTTGAAATGCTTAAAAGTTCCAAACTGGTGATATAAAGGCTTATTTAAAGAGTAAATTTATTTATTATAATGAGAAACCTTGAAATATATATGTATGCAAATATGCAAAATTCCGTTTCTTTTAAAACCTTTTAAAAGAAATTAAATGAGTCAATATGCAAATAAGTTATTTATGCAAACAGTCCTGGATCAGATTTTTACAAAATAATTTTTTTTCCCCTATGAAATAAGAATAGCAGGTTTACCCATGGGAGAATGTCCTAGGTTCTAAGCTGTACAAGTATTTCATCAGCTTTGCTATTATTTCCAAGAACAGTTCGAGGAACCCCGACTACTTTGCCTTAATGAGATCATTTCTTTCTTATCATTTAATATTAATTAAAGATACAGTGTGGCCCAAAAAAGACTAATTAATATATTTGCGAAAAATAGCTGCAACGACACGAAAGTTTTATTTGGACTTTCTATTTGCTCGGTACTTTTTGCAAAGATAATTAGACAGTAAATTATATTAACAACCTTCAGACGAGTTCTTATGTTGCCATGTTCTATAACTGTTGCATGACAACCACCGTATTAATCTGATTCTATTATCCCAGGAAATAAGTTTTTGGAAGCTTTTAATTGAATTGTTGAAACCACGAGGGAAATCATTCCGAAGGAGGAAGCTTAATATTTGCCATTCTGAATAGTTTAATCAAATGTGCATTCATTTTATGTTGAAACCATGAGGTAAATCTAATTTTTTGTGACAATCTGCTTTTCAGAATAGGAGATTTTATATCGAAAAGCGTCAGTAAATCTTTTATTTAAAGAAGTAAAATGAGGGAAATTCTAAGGTATTTCTTTGAGGCTAGTCAAGCTGAGTCTAATCTTATATTAATTTACATTATCTAGTGGTAAGGGATATCAGCTACAAATAACATAAAGTTAAACACATTTAAATGTACATTAAGTTACCTTTCTGAAAGCACCTGATTCCAGTCTCTATTATTAACTCTTAGTTATTACATAAGCAACAGCTATTTTTTTCCTTAATTTATTATCAGCTAAATTTAATTAGTTTCATTAATGATAATTGAAAACGAATTTTGCAGATGGTGCGAGTTTCTTCATTTTAATCATTTTTAAGAAGGAAAATGAATCCATAATTTATTTGAGTGGAAAGTCATGTTTGAAGGGCTCATTAAATAACGCATTTCTTTTTTTAAATTAACTTATCAATTAGAGCATTCTACTTCCTAAAACCCCCATGATTACTGAGAGATTTTCCCGATTGCCACTAAAATCAGAAAGTTACTGTAAAACCTGGCATCTGATCACTGTAACAAAAAGATTTAAAAGAAAATAATTGTGATGAAAATAAATTGTTATTTATTAATTCAGAGTTTCCTTCACTGCCTCAAAGCAATGTGTTTTGCTGCTGTTTTTGTTTAATGTAAACTAAACATTTTTAATCTATGGAATATCACATAAGTTGGGTTGCTTTTGTTACTTATTACATTTATCATAGACATCCCTCTGACGACTCCTGAACACCCCAGAGCAGAAGTCTAGCAATTAGTTCATATGAATATGGCCCTCACATACTCGCTTGTGCAACCCCTTTTTACGGTACTTTCACACACTTCTCAGATAAAGCACCGGATAAAAAAAAAACGTTGTCCGAATCAGGATTTGAGCCGGGACCCCCAGGTTACGGCTAGACGCACTAGCTTTAGGCCATGGCACAACAACAACAAAAAAAAACCACGTTGTCCGAATCAGGATTTGAGCCGGGACCCCCAGGTAATAAGGGCTGTAAGGTTCGTGATCGTTATTTACAGTTGAGATTTGACGTAGTGGGTTAATGTTAGTCACGGATGCCTCTGAGAAGACGAAGAAGCCATTATCAACAGCTCACTGAGTTTGAACGAGGTCGTGTTGTAGGGCTACAAGAAGGTGGGTTTTCTTTCCGCGATATTGCTGAAAGACTTGGTAGGAATGTATCCACTGTGCATGAGTATTCGCGGCATTGGTCAAGGGAAGGTACTGCCTCAAGAAGACCAGGTTCCGGGCGGCCACGTAGTATACTGAGAGGAAAGACCGTCGTATTCGGCGTATGGCTGTGGCTAATCGTACTGCGTCTGCAGCTGAAATTCGAGCTGCAGTTGGCACCACAGTGACACAACGAACTATTACAAATCGGTTACTTCAAGGACAGCTTCGAGCCTGACGCCCTATACAGTGCATTCCACTAAATCCAAATCACTGCCATATTGCGACGTGAGTGGTATCAATCTAGAGCTCATTGGAGGACGGAGTGGAGATCTGTTGTGTTTTCTGATGAAAGCCGGTTCTTCCTTGGTCTCAGGAAGAGCCGTTTGTTGGTTAGAAGGAGGCCAGGTGAACGCCTGCTTGTAACCTGTCTGTGGCCTAGACACACAGGGCCTACTCCTGGAGTTATGGTTTGGGGAGAAATTTCGTATGACAGCAGGAGGACTCTCGTGGTTATCCCACACACTCTGACAGCAAATTTGTACGTCAATCTAGTGATACAACCTGTTGTGCTGCCATTCATGAACAACATTCAAGGGGTTGTTTTCCAACAGGATATTGCTCGCCCTCATACCGCTGTTGTAACCCAACATGCTCTACAGAGTGTCAACATGTTGCCTTGGCCTGATAGATCACCAGATCTTTCTCCAGTCGAGCACGTATGGGACATCATTGGACGACAACTCCAGCGTCATTCACAATCAGCATTAACCGTCCCTGCATTGACCGCCCAAGTGCAACAGGCAAGGAACTCCATCTCACAAACTGCTATCCGACACCGACACCGGTACACAATGCATGCACGTTTGCATGCTTGCATTCAAAATTCTGGCGTTTACGCCGGTTGCGAATGTACCAACATTTCACATTTGAAATGGCTCTTCTCGCCAATGGCTCTACCTGTAATCTTGAAACTTTAATCAATTAAATATGTTACCTAGACAAATGTATTCCTAAAATTTCATTACTGTACAATAATTTTTTCTTGGTGTTGGGATTTTTTTCCATCAGTGTATTATTTTATTTAACATCGAAATATATTAAATGCAACATTTTGAACCATTCTGCAATTGTTTTCAAATAAATGATCAGATATTTTTGATTCAAAAATTAAATGCTCTATTTTCTTTTTTTCATTTTATTAAACTCAAAGCCTGCTTTAAAAAAACAGTAAGTAAATAATTACTGAATCAAATGTAACATTTCGAAAACCACAATCTTAAAAGAAAGGAAAAGCATACTAAATTTTTTAAAAAAAAACAAGCCGAAATATTTTCTTTTTTCATTTGATGGATTTTTTTTCATTTATAACACCTTAATGCCTCCATTATCAGTGACTAACATTATTTTGACGTTAAGTAATCCAGATATTTTTTTTGTTAAGTCTTCATTGGGTTAAGTAACTTGTTTCATACTTAAAACTTCCTTTCAAAAGATTTTTTTCACTTTTTTCTACCACCAAGTCATTTAAAAGAGAATTTTTTTCTCTTTTCGAATATTGGCAAAACAAATCTTTTTTGTTCATATTCTTGGTTTATGATGCTGTGCCAGGTGTGGTGATATTTCATAAATCTGTTTTTTTTTTCTTTCTTTTTTAAAATATTTTCTAGCACGATTAAGTTTTATTGATGTGCATCATCTTTCTTATTTTGTTTAAATCATAATTAGAAAATTTTAGTGGAATAAATGCATTTATATCTCTAAGAAAAAAGGATTTTCTGCTAGCAAATTTTTAAGGCATTTTGTTTTCTTGTTTATCAAATATGTGATAAATGCTTTGATAAATTAAAATAAGCTGTAGAAATTTTAAAACCTAGAAAGAGTACAGAAAATCTTCTCGTTTTACTTATGAAAATCTGACTAATTTATAGAATTACGCTGAGATTACGTGTAGTGTCTCTGAAATTGAAAAGTATAATGATAATAGTTTGACTCTTCCCATGTTTATTGAATATTTCTGTCAAGAATAGAAAAGAAACATTGCTTTTTGTTTCAATTGTTTGTGTGTTGTTTATGTGAGATGAAAAATAATTGCTATGATGTTATAAGAAAGTTATAAAGTTTTAATTACACAAATTCTTTTCCTTGCAAAGTCAATTGACTTAATTAAAATATTGATTTATCATAAACTATATTTTTACTTTGTAATTAATGATTATTTTATAAAAGAATTTCCAGAAATTCCTGCCTAATTTGCCGACAATTCTCGAGGAAATAAGATTGAAAATTAATTAATTACTTGAACTGTTCGATAAACAGTGATGATAAATTGATAAAAATGAACAATTGCCGACGTTTTCTATTTTCTCAGAAAAAGCAAAGCAATTTTTTTATTATATATTTTTCCTAATCTTCAAACACATATCGGTTTTTTACAAGTCCTTCATTACTTCTTCCTTGGTTGTCATCGCTGAGTCTGATGAATGAAAAAACGAGGTATTTCTTGAAATTTAGTAAAATGAAAGCAGAAGTCACGTAGACACCACTCACTAAAATAAATTATTATTAAATTAATAATAATTTATAATTAAATAAAATAAATTATTTCAAAGATAAGTACATGATTATCATTACATATCCCCTTTTTAATGTTTTTTCTCATAAGATCTTTGAAGTACTAAGAATAAGTTTAAATTTTAGTGAAAAATGTGGGCAAGATGGAATTTACAAAAAAATGATAATAATAAAGTAATACTCTTCAAACTTCTTAATAAAAAAATACTCTTCAAACACTAAGCATATTTTAGATGATACATACTCAGATAAATAGAAATCGTCAAGAATGATATTTATTAAATGTGTCTTCAACTGATGATTTAGGTCGTACTAATACGTTTCATATTTATAGAATAAAATTTTTTAAAACTTTAAATGACAAAATATTTTAAATTCAGAGAGTCTTTTCGAAAACAAACAAATGGTTTAAGTATACTAATTAAAACCTATAAATAAACAACTTATTGAACTGAATTATAACCTAAAATCTAATTTTTAAAAATAAATTTGCCATCAGAAATTAAAATTATGCAAGTAAACAGAGTAAACTATCATTCTTAATAATTAATTTAATAACAAATTATGTTCACCAGTTATGAAATTTATTTCGTTTAAGGATGCAAATATTAAGGATCCCTAAATGTCTAAAACATAAAATTTGCATAAATTTTTTTCTGTATTTTTTCTTTCACTTCTGTTAAAAATTTAAATTTTTGAGCGTGATACATATAAGTAATAGATATAAAATTAATCGTACATAAATAAGTGGAAAGTAATTTGTATATGAAAAAAATGCTAGAGAATGTTGGAAAACATCAATATTGCCATTTTATATTGACATTTTTTCTTATTTATACCCGATACCTGAAAATCTAAAACTCTGCTTATGACGGGAAGAAGCATACTTTTAAATATTCATCAAGATAAATATTCTGCTTCATGCATTTTTGAAAATATGTTGCCAATTTTCTTTCGCATTTTGTCCTTGAAAAGTTTTGAATGACACGTTAAAAGTTGTTGAAATAATATGATTCATATATTATCTGAATAAACTGTCAAGTTTGCATGCAATATTATCACAATGCTTGCATAAAATAGAAGTCGAGTCATTTTTATCTACAACAAAATAAATTTTTCTGCCAATATATTTACCTCAGATATATTCGAAATTCAGTAATATAAGTATGTATATTCAAGACTTCTTTAATGACCATGAAAATATGATGCATATTTATAAATAAATATTTTCTTTTATATTCATTTTAGACAATTATGTTTATCTCTATCATTTTCTTAGTTCCTTATGTGTTTACCAATGTCATAATTCGAATAACAGTTATTTAAAGAAAGTTTCTACTGTAAGCTTTCATTTTTCACTGTTTTAATTTTAAATAAACATCCTCCCTTAATGTTTTAATGTTATTTAGGGTCATTTAAAAATTTCTAAAGAATGCATACATGACTAATATGCATTAAGTGAATTGTATGTACATCAAAATTAGATTTCATTATACATGCGCCTTTACCGAATTTAGTTATTGTGTAATTTTCATATCTCAACTTCATCCTCACGGAGAACATAAGTTATCAGAATATAATTTAAGATATTTTTAATAAAAAAGAAATGACTAATTATATGGAAATTCAAAATTGAAGAATCCCTCATCATTTAGCTGTCATTGCTGTTTTGAAAAATTTCTTAGTTATCTTAGATTATGCCAACGAAACCTTTTAAATCGTTAGAAATAATTTTATGACCATTCTAACTATTTTTTATATAAAAATAGTTTTTACTAGCCAAATTTTATCTTGTGTATTCTAATCTTTTAAAACTGTTCAATGGAGTAAAACTGGGAAAAATCAATACATCAGAAACAATATTTTTGTGATATATTCAATTTAAGTTTATTTATGAGTTATATTTAAGTAACAATTTTCTTTCTTCCTTTTAAAATAAATTCGCTGTTTGAGGGTAAAAAAATGAGCATCATTTGCTTATATTTATTTAATAAAAAACGATAAGTATTTCCAATACGACGACCATAAGTGAACCCAAATTATTATTTTGATATCCAAATTTTATTTCATGCTTGATAAAACATAAATAACACATTAAAAACATTTTGTTGGATCGAGAAAATAACTCCTGGAATATCTTATTAAACTCTACAATTTTTGATAACGAGATTTTATATCTGTTTCTTGGAATTCTCACTTTTTTATTTTAATGACTGTTGTGGGAAAAACGCCATATTTATCGTTGGTATTTTTGAACAGAAAATACATTTGTTTTCTCTTCAATTAAAATATATCAGTAGATCGGTTTTATGAAATTTAAAATGCCTTTAATATTTAAAACGCTGAAAAATCTTTGTAAATTTACAACTTGGTTTACAGGAAAACTGTACTACCACTTTTTTAATACATGTATCTCAACTGACTGTAGGATCTTATGACGAATATAGAGAATTCTTTCTAATTCTTGTTTCTGATATATTATAGTGTTATTTAAGCTACCACATGAAATTAAGTATAAGGTTTATGTGATAGATGACATGTATTTGCAAATTATTTTAAATCTTTTAACTGATCAAAAGCGTTGCTGAAATTTTAAAGTATAACAATTTTATTAAAAATTAGAACTAAGAAGACTGTAATAAAATCAGAATATTTTTTTACTGCATTTTAAAACCTTCTCTTACGTGACAACTTTCAATGAACTTTGTTTAAGCAGACTCTTAGAAAATAACAATTTAAAATTGCAAGAAGGTAAATATCTTATTGCCATCTGCATTATATTGTTCAAGCATAAGTACTTATTTCTGAATTTACAGTATTCCTGTCCATGATATTTCTAGAATGATATTGCCAGAAATTCCACAATAACAGTTGCCCGCAACAACAAACTTTCCCATGATGGAAATCGTCAATCCTTGTTGTCTTTAATTCATTCGAATTCGCACTTTGATTGAAATTTGAAGTGATCCACTTCCTATCTTCGAGTAACATGACATTCCGAGTAATTAACAGTATTACTGCTGGAAATTTTAACTATATAGTGATGGGGAAATATGCCTGGAAACGCACGCCTGACAAGGGGTTACCAAGTGGTTTCGAAACTGTCGTAGAGACAGTTTCCATTTAATAAGCGAGGATAATTTATATATTAAATGGTTAGTGCATATGGAATAATTAATGACAAACATTTGGTGTAAAGTTCAATAATAAATATCAAATCAGCATCACTTCTAGAATTCCAGCAATGAATGATCTAGTAATATGTATCTATCCATGAACAAAGATCTTACTTATGTGCACTAAGTAGCAATTTCAAATTATTCCGGCGATAGCATTCAATCCATGGTATATTTCACTTTCTTTGCACACTCCTAAAGAAAATACATTTTTAAATACTTATAAGATCTAATCTAAAAGACATTTTTTAAAACATTTTTGACCATATATTTATATTTATTGTCGTTCTGGTTGTTTACGTTTATATAGAACAAACATTTTGCAGTTTATGAATTTTTAAACTGCAATTTCTGAAGTTTAAATTGCAAACTAATTTTAGCAATTTCTGTTCCTCTTTTGTTCTTGCGCTTCAAAGAGTAATATTCATTTATTTTTATATGGATTTATTAAAGAGTGAAATAAGATGATGTGAATAGCATTTAGGTATATGTTCTTTTCTGGACTAAAGTGAAATGTCGACACATATTGAAGGGAGTTGCTACATTTTACTCATCACTTATTTTAAATAATATAAAAATGCTTAAAATGCTGCAAAATCTTTGTTAAATTATGGAATTACTGCATTTGATTTTTGTCTACAGGTTGAGAATTCTTTATAACAAAAAAAATCTGGAAAAATGTAATTAAAAAATTTTGATAAATCACTGATAGTATAAAATTGAAATAAATTTCTTTAATGATTTCTTTTATGCATTATTTCTTTCCAGCTTTATCATGTCTATATCTGTTAGTGTAAAGATGTAAAAGGTTTGTGAATATTTAAAGAAATAAAATCTTGATTCTTAAAGACGATGAAAAATATAATTCAAACTATCATTCATTCAAATTTTCAAAATTCATTTATTATGTTTAATTCTTAAAAAAGGCATTTAAAATAAATAATTATCAACAAATAATATCAGTTTCTATTTTAAAATGAAAGAATATACATCATTCTATTAGTTTTAGTTAAATGTTTATATATATATAATTTCATTTTCATTAAATGTAATTACTTAAGAATAATATAATGCAATAAATTCAGCATTAACATAACTGAAATTGAATACATAAATAAATATTTTATAATTTAAAATTTGTATTTTGCATTGATTTCAGCGACAAAGGCAATTCATAAAAATAGACAAATTAACGTAAAAAAAAATTAATGAATTTTCATTTTTTTTCTAACAAATGCTCTTGGTGCACGATTTTATTCAAGTGATATTGATAAATTTCGATAGTATTTTTTTTTTGTAAACCTGCTTTCTTACTATAATTATTGTTATTATAGCTTATATTTTGGTTTTTATGTAATTAAAAAATGTTTTAAAACTTGATATTTAAAATCTGTTTGAAATTACTAAAACTCAATTTTTTTTTTATTTACCCAACATTTTTATGAAAATATCATATATTTCCTGCTATGTGAAATATAAATTTTCAGTTTTCTTAATACAAAACTAACATTTTTTTTAAAGAATTTACATCTCAACTTTGAAATATCATGTTATAAACCCCCTAATTTTTGATATAGTATCGCAAGACATTATTCAGATTAAATCTAATATGTCTTATGATAGTTTTTAAAACAAATTATATGTTTGTGAACGGAAGAAATGAAGAACATTTTTAATTTTTTAATTGATAAAGTATTGAATAAAACAAAGTTTATTCACAAGAAATGTTAAACAACCATTTCAAGAATTTATTGAATGATAAATATTTTTCTTCTTGAAAAGTGATAATCTTCGTTTCGCTTTGATTTAGATAGATACATTTTGAAATTTAGTTTTTATTTTGTCATTTAATTCGAATAGCTCATACAAATCAAATAATGATTCATTTTATTTCAACATGTAGTGTAAATAATTTTGAAAAATGCTAAAAGTGAGAAGAATTTGAATTTGTGTTTGAAAAAATAACCTTTTCTTAGATATTTTAACTATAACTAAATTCTTACTTGATACATTTGATATAAATTCAGAATTTTCAATTAGAAATAACTTTTTAACATACATCTTTATTCCCATGATTCTGCATGAATGCATTATACCCTAGATATTTACATAGCAAAAAAAAAAAAAAAATTCTTAATCACTTTTTTTTGTTAAAAATGAAGATGGATGATAAAGGCATAGTTTTTGGCTTATACATGCGAACACAAACATGTATGTGCTTCTATAATAACATTTATTACATGTATGTCCTCTTATAATAACATTTATATGTATGAGCTCCTATAATAACATTCATAATATAACCTATAATGACATGTTAATAGCATAATATATGTATAAAATATTTCCACCTTCAACCTTTCAGTACACAAATAGGTTCTTTTTGACCCCAACCTTTCTCTTTTGTTTACAAATTCTAGGAATTCCAAAAAATATATATGCTTGTTATTTCCTATTTGTTCTTGGGAGCTAAAAAAAGATTTGAACAATAGACATTTATGAAACAGTGAATCTCATTTTTTAGAACAGCAGTGGAGTCCAATTAAATTATGTGTGTGCAGTCGTTTTAGATTATTTTAATGTTATGAGTTTTTCATTTAGTAACACAGATTCAGTGATCTTTTCGCAAGTCGTTCTACTTATAGACACAATGATGTAAACTCAAATTCGTCATGCATTCAGGAAATATTGGAAAGTGGTCATGATACAAAAAAGAAGCGAAACGCAGATTTCGAATAGTCCAGAAAATCTGATCTAATCCTCTCATGATAGTAAAAATGTTTATTTATTATATAAAATATATTACATAAATTATTATCTTATATACATATTTGTATAAATTATTATATTATATAAATATTTATATAAATAAATATGTAAAATATATTTATTTATAATATGAATAAATTAT
The DNA here is from genome assembly GCA_026543055.1 of Argiope trifasciata. Classification (NCBI taxonomy): domain Eukaryota; kingdom Metazoa; phylum Arthropoda; class Arachnida; order Araneae; family Araneidae; genus Argiope; species Argiope trifasciata. The sequence continues at coordinate 380,864 of JAPMOQ010036084.1, forward strand.
ATTGATATTTATTCAAACAATTCATTTTATTTTGAATGAAAAATGATAAAAGTATTTTTTTAGTACTTTTATAAAAGAGAAAGACAAAAGTTATGAATTTTCTTATTTTCCCAAAATTTTTATACAAGAAAGAATATTTTTTTTAAAAATAATAAGCACTATATTAATAGATATGAATGCAGAAAAAATTAACTAAGATTAATTTTAGATCTTTTAAATTGAATTTCACATTTTCTCCTTAAATAAAAACTTTTTCCCATGTGAAAAGCCTTTTTATATATTGATCATATTTTATTTTTATACAAATGATCAATAAGATAATAAATAAGTTCTTGATAATTTCTTGTCAAAATGATGGCGCGTGTGTACTAATGTTCGAAAAAAAAAACTGGTGGCGTGTGTTAATATAAACTGGTGCGTGTATGTAAGTGAGCTGAAAGGTTAAAAAAGAACAAAGAATAATTTTCAGTCGAAGTATATAAATGTATGCTCCTCAAAAAGACCACCTCAATATAAAGAACAGTTATGCATTCATCGAATGAGAGTGCCGAAAATCTTCATTCATTCTCCCGAATTAATCTGGATACCAACTTTGTTAGATATATATATTAAATATGTTACCTACCTTCTTAAAATGAACTCCAGCTATTGGAGATAAAAAAAAAGATAAGAAATGCATATGCGATACACGGGGAATAAATGATAAAAAATACATAAACATCCCCTAAGCTGGCATCGTAATTGGGAGAAAATTGTTGTTTCCCAATCCAAATTTCATTTCTTGCTTGATAAAATCTAAATACTCTCTCAAATTCCTTTTATCGGAATGAGAAAAAAAAATCTCACAATGCATCTCGTTAAATGTTTCAAATCTTTTTTTTTTCATGTATCGGGGTTTTATTCACTTACCGTTATTGGAGTTTTATTATTTTGGAAAAACATATTTCAATGTTGATTATCCTGCAATCTGTGGGATACGGGGACATGTGTCAATGATATTTCTGAATAAAAGATGCTTTTCCTTTAAATGCAATTTTTATTATTGCTTAGATTGAAATAGACATTTTAAATCGAAATGATGAATAAATCTTTTCAAAGTAAGAATGTAAAATGTCAAAATTTAAGGAAATTGCGATAAGTGTTTCGTGTAAATCGTTTCCTTTTAAATTATTTTTTGATTAAACATAAGAAATCTTGTTTCGCATAAGGTAATGAGTGTTGAGCTTTTGTTAAATTATTCAGCTTTGAATGTAGTTTTAAAAGCTCTAATTTGATGAAAAGTTAATATGATATGATGCCTGACTGGAATTCAAGAAAAAATATGCATATTTCAATTCAATTGAATATGTAATAAAAACCATAGACTTTTGAAATTTAATTTTCATTCCAATTGCTATAATCTGACAATTTCCATTAAAATTGCAACGAAACTCGCACTTAAATTTAAATAGTAAAATTATGACACTATTAAATTGGTTCTAAACTATTTATATTTATAAACTGAATAGTTATTAAAAATAGTAATTAAATTCGTGCCCTTTCTGAAAAAATTAAGTTTAAAATAAATAAATGTACACTTCAAGTGACCGAATATTCATAGTTTTCGATAGCTAATATTTAAATTGTGAGAGATCTATCCTTGCAATTTTATAAAAAATTTACCAATAAATTTGAACATTTAAAAAATGGACGAATTGACTAATCTGCAACACTTAAAAATAGGCTAATCAGTGATGATTAAAAAATATACCAATCAGCAACATTAAAAAAAATATCTAAATTTATATTCGATTTGCTGATCTCTCTATATCTATAAAATAAACTGTTTTCGCAATTCTTGAACAAAAATTTTTCGTTACTCAGTGTTTCTTTAGTCTTTCAACCTGCAAAATTTTGATTACTGAAGGCACCTGAATGTTGCATATTCTGCAGTTAGACACGTCTTGTTTCTTTGTATCCAGGAAGCAACACTTCATTTTATTTCCGTATTCTTTTAAACAAATCAAATGGTGCAATTTGCATCAATATTGGAAATAGGGGTTTTGCACAGCAAAAAATTTATAATAAAAATAATTTTTCATAATTTTTCAAGAATGGAATTGCATTATAGCTAAATAAATTTAGAAGCAATCTTTTATATTTTACCCTTTTATACTCCAATATTTCGCATAAAATTTCTTTATTTTAATATGTGCATTTGAGTTTAAAGCGTTTAATTTGTATTTAATTTCATGTTTCGTTTATTTATTTCACTGAATCCAACTCTATTAAAATATTAATTGTAAAATTAGATACCCTAACTTTACATAATTTACAAAAGAATATTTCTGGATATAATAATATTTTCATCGATTATTAAAATAATATTCTCCTATATATTTTTTGGATTTTTTACCAATCATGCCTTTTCTAGTTTTAAAAATAATAACAACCATAATTTGAAATTTTCAGGAGCCATTTTTTTCAAAATTTCAGACTTTTTTTATATAAATGAGAAAATAATTTGTAATGGAATTATCAAAATACAATAAGCAATGCTTTATTTATTTTAAACACATATACTAACATCTTATTTTATATTTCTTGATTTTTTGAAAAATGATACACCTTTTAGACTAGCATTTATACGCAAAAGGTGAAAATGAAAATGAAAAGCAAAGGGTGAAAACATTTAGAGTAAAGAAACTTATATGCTTACACTGTTTTAATAAACTAAAGATCCTTCAAATCTCCAGTTGCAATAAACTCGCAAAAATCCAGCAACTCTTTTTTTCCCGTTTTTTCTCCAGAATTAATTACAACTCCAGTGAAAAGTCCACCCATCGATATAGAATGTAATGTACTCTATGCTGGAGAAACGCGTAGATATGTTTTCTCTTAAAAGAGAGCCCTTTCTTCATAAAGGTAATTAAAACTTTTTCTTCCAAGCCTTGGTTAATTGTTTGTTTCAATAGAAAAATATTCTGCCTTGCATCCATGCCTGAAATATAACAGTAAAACACAAACATTGTGTACTTTAAGAATAAGGGAGACATTAATATTGCTGAATAAAAGTTGAAGAAAATTTAACAGAGCGAAAATAATTATAATTTCAAAATTGGTATGCTTTTATTATTATTCTAATTTAAGGCATCCGACTAGTTACATACCCTCGTTATCGTCCAAATTATCGATTTTTTTACTGTCATTTTTTTAGTTCAGATTTTCCTCTTAAAAACAATTAATCTTTTCTAGGTAAAGGAAGACATGACATATCATCCAAGATTACATATTTTTCAAATTAAAATTTTTCTTTCAATTCAATTTTTTAAGAACATTAATTTTCATTTCTCCTCCGTTAACATGATTTCTCAAAAACTAATAGAAATTTTTAAATAAAAATTTCAGCCTCGGTTTTAAATAAAAGGGGCAATAAAATGAACCATAACTTTTATTGTTGGTAAGATACTTTTTCTTTTATAGGTGCTTTTAGAAAAAATAAGTTGTGAATTTATAGAAAAAATACATATATATGTATATTTTTACCCATAACTGTTTTGAATCTCAATATTTTTCTTAGATTTTGGTTCATCTCATTCATTATTATATTCTATAATTTGTGTAAAAAAAACACAGGATTTCTACATTACAATTTTGTGTAGAGTGTTAACCTTTTTGGTTAAATTTCATTAAAACGTGCTGCAAATGTTGCTATGTTCTTCAATGGAATTGACTGTCAATTCTCAAAGGATAAAAATTCGCCTTTGTGTCCGTATTAGTAGTAAAGAACTCTTGTGTGTTTATTTACACATCGGGAATTTTATTTCCTACAGTTTCTATTTGCATTTCAAGATAAAATCAAAGCTATTGTTTGTCTTTACTACTGAGAATTAATAACACTTTTCGAAAGTCAGACTGCTTCTCACCTGATTAATTTTTGTAGTCGTTTTCCTTAATGTGTCAATTCTTTAAATCTTTTTTTTTATTTTGGCAATAATCTGATTAATAATTCAGCTACTATTTTAACTACGCTGTTTGGTTCTTGGTTCCCATCCCCCTCAGTTATTTTATTTATCAATTTAAGACTGAATGATGCTGTATAATTTTACTTTTCTTTGGTATATCTATTAATTTTTAATACATATATAATAACCAATTCAATCTGATATTATTAATAAAGATAGTATATATGAAAATAAGCGGAAATTATTCACAATAACTGTATTTATTATTTTAATTCATAATACATACATTTCATTTCAGTCTTAATGTTTTGAATACACTTTAACTCATGCAAATATTCGCAAGATACGAACAATGGAATTTGTAAGATATTTCATTTAAGATGCGCAGTAAATGCGCAAGATGTACTTCCTTTTTATATTGAATTTAATTCAAAAACAGCTTAACTATCAATATATTTAGAACAATAAAAAGATTATTTATGAATAACTTAATTTATTTCTGGACATTTTTATGTGCAAAATAAACTAAAATTTAGAAATTTTAGTTTAGAAAGTACATTTTCTTTCATTTCTTATTCATTTCTCTAAAATGTATGTAAATATAATCTCTTGGAATCATCGATTTTAACATCAATAATTAAAAAGACATATCAACTCATTGACAAATCAATTTTTCATTTTAATTTTTTAAGATCATTAAACAGACATATATGATTTGGAAACAAAGGAATAATTATATAGATTTTGAGTTGCTGCACCTGCATTTCATTTAATATAACAATTATTAAGAGTATATAATCATAGAAAGTGTATTTATGCTATTTATATCGTAAGATAATGGCTAAAAATTAACTTTTAAATATGTATTTCAAAAATAACTTGAAGTGGTGAAAGATAATTTTTTTATTTAATGTAACATACATTTTTATAAACACACAACTTAATCAACCATGGAAAAAAGGGGAAGAAAACTGTATGAATCAATGAAGAAAGATACTAATCCCTACACTAACTGAAAAGCAAAACAATGAAATCATTAACTTGGAATTTAACATTTCAGAGATACCTGAATGTTTGTATTTTGCTCGCTTCAACACAGACCATCTCATAACGAGGCAAGTTTATTGCTAACAATCTTCTTTGTCCTTTTCCCTGGATAATGTATTTTCAGCAAGAGAAAAGGAAATCCCGCGGCTGTCAACATAAAAGGAATGAATTCCCTCGGCTCAACAGAACGGTAGGAAACATATCAAAAGACGTGTTTCACGCCCTTTTCTAGTATTAAACCGTAATGCCTTTGAGAGGATTCTTTGGCGGGAAACAAAATGCACTGTTTTCTCGTCATGATATGCCTCGCTCGTTGAGTGTGCAAATGTCTTAAAAGATTACAAATTGGTCTTTTAGGGAGAATGAAGGTTTCACTACTAAAATAATAATATTTTTGATTTATGTTTTCCATTTAGTTGGAACTGTATAATGCATGGAATAATTAAAATAAATTTAGTCACTAAATCGTTTGACAATATTCTACAAGATTGATACTAAGACTGAGAAAAAGAACAAAATAATCATTCTCTTACTAACCTTTGTGGAGGGGAAAATTTAGGACTTAACTTGGGCGGTGAGGTCTAGGAGACCGCATTTTCTTTATACTCAAATTAAATTTTCTATTAAAAGTTTTAGTATGAAAATATATCAATATATTCTGAAAGTATTTTCTTGATAGATAAATCCGTTTCAGAAATTTTTTCATTGAAAAAAGTAATTGCACTTGAACATGGATTTTCTTTTCAAAATACATGCTATACCAAATAATTTTCCTGAAAAAACATATTATTTTTAAATCACATTTATTTTTCCAGTATAGAAAGGTATATAGAAAACCATATAAGGAAAAATTCTGCAATTATATGAAAAATATAAAAATTTATTATGGGTAAAATTGACCTTTCTTTATTGGCATCCTCGGCTTTTCAAAAAAACCAAAAATGTTTTATATTTAGAAAAATTAAGACCATATTATTAGACTAGAAATGTAGTTATATTTCAACACACACATCAATATGATCCGAATGAGAACTATAATCCAAAAAAAAAATATCTACATTTATCCTCATTACTAAAATTTATTGGGTGATATTTCGCGCACCAAGTATTAGAGCTATCTTATATGTCCTGTATAAAACCGGACCGCTAAAAGGGAGTGCGGTCTCAGAAACATCAGGCTAAGAAATAGCAGAACGATTTTGAAAAGCATCCACTGAAACCGGCTGAAAAAGTACACGTGTAGTAAAGGTCGCGAAACAAGAAGCAACTGTGTCAATCCATGCAATTGAGTTAAAAATAGAATAGGCTTAACCATAAGTCAATTTTTAGAGGTCTGGTAAGCCTGATAGGCTAAAAATGGAATGAGAATTTTGTATATTCCAAATATCATATAATCAATTACTTTATTCATTCACTTCATCAATCTTTCATTGCTTTATTTGAGTTTTAATTATCATTTTAGTACAAAATTATAATTGATTTAATTCTTTGTTGTTGAAAAACGAATAAAATGAGAATCGTCATTGTTTAAATGTTCTTCATTGTTTTATTTTTTTTCTCAAATCAAACTTTATTTGGCAACCAAAACTCTAGAGGAATTCATTCATAAATACACTAATTACATAAATTCACTATTTCTAATTGTTAGAATATATTAAATATGAATAATAAATCAAGATAATGTTCCTACCTTTTATTAATCTAATAATTAACACAAACATGTTAAAGCTTTATTTAATTATTTACAGAAAGGCAATAAAGTTATAAACCAGGGAGTTTAATAAAATTTTATAATTTAAAATAGTATAAATTATAATCTAATTTAAAATATCAAAATTTATTTTAATATTTAAATTCTGTTTATTTTCTGTTTCGTGGTTTTGTATGAAAATTCCTATCTGATCTTCTGCCAAAATTGCTTTCATAACTATCGCAAATTCCAGATTATTATTTTTTTTTTCATCAAATTAGCTTGACAGTCTTATTACCCTATTTTCAAAGAATTTTTAGAATCAAGTTACTAATATTTGCTTTTCTTAAATTTAAAGTTTGTAAAACATATTTTTGGGCCGCGTTTTTGTTTATGCATTTTATAAATAAATAGAAACGATTGGCATCTGTATTACCGGTCTCTCTATGCCTCATTCCGCAGAATATAATTTTTCCACCTGTTTATACGAATGTTTAATATATTTAATGTTGACTAAATTATGAATCAATCTCGTTTCAGATATTTCTATATAATAATTGTTTTGTTTATTGAAACAGTAGCTATTAAAATGTAAAGTAATCCAGGGTTTCAGTTTTATAGTTAGAAGGAACTATAGGTAAAAACTTAAAGTATGAAGCTAGCATATTAATTTTTAGTGATTATCTAATATGTAATTAAAGACAAAAAACGTTTAGTATTGGTATTTTTTACATTTTAATTTATCATATTTCAGTAAATATGAAGAATATGAAATAAGTGTTTATGCAATTGATTCTATAAAATTATTATTAGGTTTTTTTTTATTCCCTTTAAATACAAAAATATCCATATTATTTTGAAATTTCTTTTTTCTATCCATAAGATAACATAGAAAAAGAGAAATAGACATTCATAACAAAAAAATAACAATAACTGAGACTCGTTTTATGCTTTTATACAAATTCTTAGAGATTTATGCATGAATATAAGTTTTTATATTTTATTCTTATCCTCAAAGAGTAAAAGATTTATTTTTCATTAAGTTGCTTTCTGAAGGCAAGATTGAATATTTTTCTACAAAAAGGAAACAATTATTGAGGTTCCCAAAGAACACTTTAATCACCATCAAAAAATAATGGTCTTTCTTTCAAGACCAGAGATTTGTCTGCGTTGTTCGGACACTTAACATGGTACCTCTGAAATTAAGAAAGAATCTGCTACAAGGAAGTTTCCTTATTTGCTCGGATTAACTTTTAGAAATATTCTGATTGTTTTTTCTTCTAATCAAGGAAAATATATCTTATATGAAGTATCAAAAATAAAGAGTTTATTATGAATACCAATTTACCTGGTAGATGAAATTCATATATTTTCCAATTATGTCGTTTTTCTATATATTTATATTAATTTTCTCTTTATTCTATATTTTACACTTAAGTAGAATACATTAATTTTTTTTTTCGAAATTAAGATATTTAAAACAGTAACCTTGCTGATTTAAATGTAAATAATATATCATCTTTTGACAATTATAGAATTTGACAGTAATTTCGATTGTTAAATTATTACTTTAATATTTAACCTTAAATTATATAATTTTATAAATCGATGTAAAAATTGTTTGTCTCTCAGTTTAACAGATTAAGGAAGTATAGATAAAACTCAGTTTAATTCTTTGAAATAATCTTTAATTTCCATGCAATAAAATACATAGTAAATAATATGAGAAATACTTTTAATTAAATAATTTATTTATTTATGCTTTGAATTTATAATTTACGTATCCTTATCAGGACTTGTCATTTTACCGTTATGAAAAAAAATGCATTTTGAAAACCCACATAACCTTTTTATTTAATACAAATTCCCCGGTAACCTTTGCAATAAATTTGGCTATATATTGTAATGACTTCATCTTGACCAATCAAATAAAGAGTAGAATTTTAGACAATTCTTTTATTTACAGCCCTACGTATACACACATTTTTTTTTTCTATTTTAGGTTAAAATATTTGATATTTACACAAAAGTCGAAAAATGAAGATTTAACGTTAAAAGAGTTCATGAGAATAGTTCTCCACCGATTCGGAAAAAGAGCATCGCAAGACACTACTCCGGTGTTAGTCCACACACCACTCCAGAATACAGCGTAAAATTCGCAGTCCGCAATCCAAAAGGTATATTCTGTCCTTCAAAGAAAAACCCACACTTAATCGCTGCCTAAACTTCGCATTCTTTTTTCCCATTCGTCCACATCAGCTCTCTTTCGGCCAATCGTTCAGCACTTCTTTTGTGCCACCAGTCAGGCGTGTGAAATGACCCATAATGATGCTTCATTGTGACTGACCTCTCTGGAGTACGTGTCAATTACAGTCCCTTTACAATGGGAAAATATTTGGAATCCAGATGAGTGGCCACTCCTTTCCCTTGAAGATGCAAAAGTTCTTCCCAAACAATGAACTGCGCATGTGGTATTTCAGCTGAATCACTCAATGTCATATGCAATGACCTCTCGGCGATAAGCATACCACCCTTCTTGCAATCTGGAGGCTTTTAACAATGTAAGGTGCTAACAGGTGGTGGACAACTGTCTGGAAATGGCATTTGTCCCGAATGGGACCGTGGGACGTGACGGTATATTGCTACTAAAATTTCTATATGCTAAATATGTATTTTGTATAGTAATACCAAGCTGAAATCTTTTAAATATTATTTTATATATATTGTTTGTTCAATTTCCTTGCATAGTCTTTTTTATATATGAGTAAGTTAAGTATAAAATAATGAATGAAGTCTGATAAAAACTTTACATGCAAATGTGTTGACTGAGCCACCGATTCTGTAAAAGAAAATGTTCAAATTTGAAAGAAGGGCTTGATTGAATGGAAAAAAATTTAAAAGATGCAAATATAGTTATTTATTCTAACTGGAGAAGAGACAGAAAAAATTTAGAAAATCCGTAGATTTTGCAAGGAATTTCTGCATTCTATTCTTGATTGTGACATCGGAGATTAAAACAACGGATGTTGATTGCACACTCTAGCAGATTCTCGGCGTAACTTATATCGAGAACTGTATGAATCTTAGCAAAGAAGATTTATTGTTCATACAAATACATTCTTCTGAAGAGACTCTATATATTAATTGGAATAAAAGCTTATTATTTATTTCATTTTCATCTCTTTCTTTGAATTTTTCCTCAGAATATTTCGTTAAAAATTTATTTTTTCATTTAAAGCAAAAATTCAATTAATATGGTCTGTAAATTTATCTCATTGGGTTCAAAGAACTGTAATCTAAAACTGTATGCTTGACAAAAATCTTTTTTTTTCATAGATATGAAAATTTACTTTTTTATAAATTTGAAAGGAACTTATAAAGTATTAAAACATTTAAATAATTTGATAAAGATTGATATAGTTCTACTATTAATAACAGTTGTGACATTAAGAAAAAGAAATCTATTCGAATTTTTTTAATGATTAATTCGAAGACTAAAAAAAAATAAATAAAGAATGTAATTGCTATTTAATAAAAGAATATATCGTCTATATGTTTAGTCAGAAAAACCTTCAACTAGTACAACATCCAGAAGAAAAGAAAAGTTTGATTAAAATTACAATGATTTTGCATATTTTACCCATTCGTAAGAATACTAATGAATCTTGATTAAATATAAATGTATTTATAGGGCTTTGTTTCAGAACTAACGTATTTTTTGTAATTATCTTGTTTTATACAAGCATGATGTATTGCTTAATTTTTACTTTAGGAAAACATTTCAAGAAAATTAAAGCACTGTAATAGCAACAAAGAAGATTCAATTCAAAGAAGTACTGAAAATCGGAGAAACGTCGCAATGTGCAAAACAAGATGTGATAAAAAAATGTATCGGATTTTATTTTTTCAAATGTATTTTTTCATACGTTTTAGGATTGTTCTTTTATTTCTTTGCAAATGATAAAAAATTATATGTTCCATTATTATTTCGATTTTTTTACTCTATAATAATGCGATTTATCGCTTTCTTTGATCATATTATCTTATGCATTCTATATTTGATTGAATTCTAATCCTGAATTAAAAGTAAAAAAAAATGTAAATTTTTCAAGAGAAGAAGCAATTTAATTAACATAAAATCTTTTCAGAAAATTTAAAGAAAAATATCCTGTCTTCTTTCTAATTCATAATTTTTGATACGAAATGTATTGTAATTAATGCAATCAAATAAATTTTATTAATAAAGAAAAATTCCTAGTTATTTTATTTCTGGGAATACCGATTTAAACGTTAAAAAACTGCTTGATCTCTTGTAAAAAGTAATTTAAAATGTATTTTCTGGAAGTTCTAAATAATTCTGGAAATGAATACTATTGATGTTTATATATTTGTCCTTGTATTTCTATGAGCAAAAACTATTTACTACGTTGTTTTTAATCTTAATTTAAATTTAAAAATATATTTTATGCATTTATATCATTTTTCATTTGTCACAAATGGGATTTAAAAAAACGCATTCAACTTTTTAATGTGTCTGAATTTCATCTTTGAATTCATTAAAGATTCTGTGTATTCAGAATTGAAAAGCATTAAATAGATCGTGGGGAATAATTGTCCTTCTGTTCTAGTGGTGTTGATGTTTGATGAAGGAAAGGTTTATCAACGATGTATTCCTCGATATCTGATTGCGATTCATAATTGGAATTGTTTTAAATGAGATGTTCGTATATCGAAAAATGCACTAAATTGACCAGTATTTATAGGATGCAAATAAAGTGACATCTATCTTTTCACAAAAAAAAGATGAAAAATAAAGCAACTAGTATTTAAATTGAGCGCAGTTTTTCAAGGTATTACTACGACAACTTAGTTACATAGAATGTTTTTATATATACTACATTAATTATATAGCAAATGGTATTTAAAAAGGAGCAAAAGTTTAGTGCATGCATTTTCTAATTCTTTTGGTTTTCAAATAAATTAGTGAGCAATGTATTTCTTGTAATTTCGATCAAATATTTTATATATAATTAAAAAATAAATTATTCTAAATGTTTTCTTATAGACTAAATACAGTTTTTAGAAAAAAACGGATATAAAATGTAAACCGTTTTTTTTTTTCCTTTTTATTTAATTATTAAAACAATTACTAAATGTTCAATCATCCCTGTTGTAAACATTTAATTGTCCCTTTTCTAATTTTTATACTATTTCACTTGTAAACTTACACATGTTTTGAATTACTGAAACAAAATGGTTTCCAAAAACTGATAATAAATATTCTATGCTTATTGATTGAAATAATATCGATAAAACACATCGTAATAATTAATCCATTGATAATAAATCCCTAAGTTGTATCCCAAATTACATTTTGCATGAAATGTAATTTACCTACAATATATAGTGAATCAAAACGGCATCTACAAATATGTAGTTTAAAACAAAAATGCAGTTTTATATTACAATAATTCAGTCTTTTGTTAAATGGAATCTTTCTTAGATAATTCCCTATCTGCACTCAGAGAGAAGGATAACTTATTATGTTACACATTAAGTCAAAATAGTTGTCAAAACTTAATCTTGAAATGTTCACATTTAATTTAAACAAGTACTTTATTCTAATAAAAAGAAAAATTATAAAAAAACAATATAGTTACTTATTTATGACAGCAAAGATGCTACAATAACAATCATTTTATTTATTTATATTTATATTTATTTATATACTTCCATTAATTGTGAAAACGTTTGTAATAGATTCCTTGCTGTGAAAAAATTAAGCATTAGAATAAATAAATGTTGTACTTCTTACCAAAATTTACAAACCTTTAAGAATACAAGTTTTTACTTTAAAAAAATATATTTCGAATATATATCGAAATCATTAAAAAAAGCTAATTTTTTTGTTCATCACAGAAACTAGAAGGAATTTTGTATCCAAAGAATGAATGAAATTACTTACTTTCGAAAACAATTTAGGGATGATCTATATACTTCGATTTTATGAAGTATCTTCAAATTAAATGTCGCAATATTCATCTTTTAATATAATTTTTATTGTAATCACATGCGAGGTAGAAGTATTTTTTAAAAATTAAAATCCACTCATCTAAATAATTGTTTACTCAGCTGAATTATTCAACGCTTGTATATTTTAGAAACGTATAAATTTTGTAAAAATTAAAAAAAAAATATTTTTTTAATTTAAAGGAAAATATAGATAGCATTTAAATTCTTTAAGAAGAGTTTCTATTTTTGACTATTAGATTCATCGTCACAAAACTATATAGATAATTATTTAGAAATCGAAAATTTGCCAAAGTTTGATGACAATTCACAATTCTCTCAAAAAGTTTTATAAGTCGAATAAAGAACTGTACAAGTTGAAAAAAAAGAAAAATATTCATATTCCTAAATTTTCTAAGATAAATCTTTAAAAACTACGCATATGCAACTTATAAAAATAAGCATATGTAACGTTGAGATAAAATATCATTGATTAATGGAGTTTCAAATAGCAATTGAATATGAAAACTAATAAAATAATTTTATTTTTATATCTATACTCTTATTCCACAAAAAATAATATAATTTAAGTTTAGGTTTCTACAATGGCATAAAATGCATGTTAAATTGATTTTTTTTCTACTTTAAGAAAATTCTTCATAGCAAACTATTTTATCCTTTTTTTTGCGTTAATATAAAAGACAATTTATGTGAAACAAATGTTACCTTCATTACTTCCCTAAAGATGCTGATATTTAGGAGAGTATAAATCATTAATTTAAACATAAATTATCAAGCAAAAATAAAATTTAAACTTTCCAGTGCCCGTATTAGTGTTAAGGTAATGTAAAACAGCTAAATAAATGTAGAGTTTTTGACTTCGAAACACGCAACTAAAGGTACGAAGGGTAACACGCAATATTATTTGAGATTTCACTTTAAAAATTTCTCAAAAATCCCTTAAGAAACAAAAAAGAAACTTTGAGTTCAAAAGCAATTTTACAAAGATGCAAAATGTATTTTAAGAATTAATATTTTTTTTCAGGGTTCAAAAATTTGTCAGAAAATTATCATCACTGTTATTATTCCAGAAGTAAGTAATGGATTTTTTGAGTATCTTAGTTGGTGAAGAAACGCATATCCTCTTTGGACCCTATTGAAGAACCCATGCTATTACGATAGAGTAAGGTACTTTTGGTTCTACCATAATTCCCAATCTTCACATTATCCTGTTGGGAAAAGAAGAGAAAGAAAAACACTGAGCGAATTGAGATTCCTCAAAGCATTCTACAGTTCTGAAACTATAAATACAGTATAAAAATTGAAAACATTAAAAAAAAAAGATACTACATCCTGAAAATAAATTATTACCAAAAACGCTTAGGTTCTTATTCTAGATGAAATCTGGTCCTGAAAAGCCCTTTTTTCTAATTTAGACATTTTAATTTAAAACAACGTCAGACTTTCGAACAACCTTAAAGATCCATTGTTGATTGGACATTACTTGTTTGGACATTTTGACGAAAATTTAAATTATTACATTGATTGAGAGCATGCCTGAAAGTTGTATTTTCAAATTTACAAAATTTTGGTGGAAAGAAATAAATTAATGACATGACATTTTCTCAAACGTTCTTATATTTTCTATCCAATCATTATCGTATTTAACATTGTTTTAATTTTTACAGGGAGAAACATTACAAACTAAAAGGCAAATATTTTGCAGTTGTTGCTTTTTTCGTACGTATTAAAATATATTTTTTAAAATGAATAGAAAGTAGAAAAAGAAATACTAAAAAATTGTGATGTTACATAAAATTCCTTGATTTAATTTTATGTGTTTCTTGATTATTAAATGAAAATATTCTTATTAATGTAATATCGACATTTATTCGACGTTTCATTATAATTATTATTAGTCTATCAGTAATATTCACGTAATTTCCTTTAATTAATTAAAAAGAGGAAATTTCATGTTTAAAGCCACACAAATATGAAATTTCCTCTTTTTCCCTTATATTAAAGGAAATTAATCAAATTTAAAAACAATACATAAAAAAATCTTTTATGTCAACATCACTAAATTTTTAATGAGTGGATAAATATGTTATCTGTTCATATCATCACATTGAAATGAGATTTAATTGAGATATATTAAAAAGTGAAGTTAAGAAAAAAGAAAGTAATTTATGTACCTCAAGATGCACAAGTTTATGAATAATCTAGGGAATTATTTTAGTTCTCCTAAGTTTTTAGGTCTAAAAATGTGGTCTGTAAGTGGGGACCAAAATCGAACTGCCTGTTCATAAAGAGGAAGTTGAGAATTGAAAGAATACTGTAATTAAAAATTTGCTGGATAATTTGATACATTGTACAAATCAACGAGAACATAAAAACTAAAGGTCATACAAATAATTTTTAGACTGTAATATTGAATTGAAATATCCAATGGAATTTAAACAATTTACTAGGAAACTAAGTAAATCTAAGCAGTTTTAATTACTACAGCTTAATACACAATTTTGGTTGTAACTCTTTTAATTCACCGTAGATGATTATTTTAAACGAGTACATACGTTTTAATTACAAATTCTTTCAAAAGATTTGGTGTATGGAAATGAAAGAGGTAAGGAATAAAAAATAGCTTAATTAAGAGATAAGTTTAAATGTCGTAGCGACGTCATCCGCCAGGCGTTAAAAGTGTCTTCTCTCTAAATGAGCCTCTGACGGTAGCAGCAGATGGAAGGTTTTAGTTCAATCTGATAGAGATTTCATGAAATTCAGTTGCAGTTGCAGTTTCATATTTTTGAAAACTCTTTACTTTGCAGTCTAAAAATTTTGCCTGCTTTATAATTTATTTTGTATGAAGGAAAAAAAATGAAAATTCTTTAAAAGAAATAGTACTAGCAGGTGCATACATATTTTTAAAATTATGGTAAAAGCACATTTTAATTAAATATTATACAGGTACCATTTCTAATTTTACTTCTTGCCAGACTATTAAACGAAAAGGAAAAAAGTTAAATAGACACATGGATGATAAATGCATTGTGATATGATTACCATAATGAAGCAACTTTACTAACTTTAATTCAGAAAAGAGTCGTAGTAATTAAACCATTGTTATTGAGAAGATACATAAAATGATAGGTTGGAGTGAATTCATTGTTAATATATTCTGTAGAAAGCACAAGAAAATCTAAAATAGAGGAATATCATCTCCATAGTATTATGTGACATTAATACTATCAAAGAAATATTAAAACCTCCAGGATTATCTTGATAATTAAGCTTTAAAATCATACTTCTAAATTTTGAAATCAGAAACTAGCGACGCAACTGGGTCAATGCAGAATTACATCTTTATTCTTTTTAAAATATATTGTTACGAACCTGTGGTTTTGCTTTCCCGCGCTAATACTGTCAATGTAAGGAAGACAGATTGACAGTAATGTGTATTGAATAGTAAATGGGAGTGACGTCAGAGGTCCCGAGGCTTGGCGACCATTTGGCCACGAATTTGGCGACTTTGGCGACAAAATGGAAAGTACCTGAAACATCGAGAATTTTCCCGATCCGTCCACTAGGAGCCGAGATCCATCCAGAACGCTCCTAATTGGTCCAGAAGATGTTAGCCCCGCCCACCACCGGTATATATAAGGAAGAGGGCTCCAGTGGAAATCAATCGAGTGGAATCAATCGAGACGGATAAAGTCAAAGCGAAGCAGCGGAGAAAAGGGAAAGGAGGAAGAATCCAGTGGAGTCAAGCCGAAGTGCGGCAGTGGAGATAAGCCGAAGCTGTACGGCCTGGTGTTCAACGAAGACAAGTAGCGCTGTGGAGTTTATCGAGAAGACCTAAGAGATAGAGGTCTTGATCTGTGGAGTCCTGAACGGAGGACTGCTAATCCCTGTGTGGCATATACTGACGAAGCCTGTGTCGTAGCCCGTTGTGTCGTCGTCGGGAACGGAGCTGTCCCGAACTAAGAAGTATTCCCGTTGTGCGAAGTAGTGAGTCGACAGCAGAGGCAAGAAGAGACAAAGGAATAGTTCAGCCTGTTCTGGAGAGACCCAGGAGGTGTAAAGCGGATCCCATAAAGATTCCCTCTCCGGCTGAATCCTGTCTGGCCGCTCTGTGGACATTGTCACTACAGAATTCCTGCCCGTGGACTACTATCTGCAGTGTGTTGTCCTGTGTGTACGTCTCGGCTGTGAATAGTTATCCTGTACATAGTTGTTGTGAATATTTGTCGTATGTGTGCTGTCCTCTCCTGTCCTGTAAATAAACGCCTGTGTTGTGTCCGTCAACTAAAGGACTGATCATTCTGTGTGTTCATCATCTCTAACACCATACACAACCACTATATACTACGAGGTAAAAAAGAACCCGACGGATTTTTTTAGGATATAGGAAATCCGTAACAATATTTTATGAACAGAAACTTACAGTGAACAGAATTAATAGTTTATTTATTGAATATAATAATTATTAAACATTTTCCAAATGAATGATAATACATAATAATCATCTGTTTGATACCTAGAGAGAAAACTCAGTAATTTACCTAAATAATTTATTACAAAATTATGAAGTAATAATATACTAAAATATTACAACACATAAATATTATCATTTTATATACACTTATATACATCGAAACATTACTCAATTATTCTGAAACTGTACGTAATGAAATTGAATTAAAAAACTGGTTAACGCTTAATAGAAACTTTTTTTTATTTGATTTAAAATAAGCAAATCGTTAATACTAATTAAGCAAAAGAAAGTGACGATAGAAAATAATCTATTCATATTATTCATATCCCTGCCATATCAGTATCAGCAACTCCGTATGTTTATTTCTTTAGGGAAATAAACTAACAATATCTTTAAAATTAATCATAACAAATCTAGGCTTTGTTAATGACAAACTATTTCCTAGCTTAGAAAAAAATCATAATAGCTAAAATAACACATAGAATATTTTAGCAAGGAAGAACGACAAGTATTTTTCGATAGTGATTATGTAGTCCTTCAAATCTTCCGTAGTTGTTTAATTAGGTTAAGAAATACCAAAATTTCTTTCCAAAATGGATCAAATTAATAACTTAGAGATATTTTGTATTTTGTGGATAGAGATAAGATAAAGGCTGTTGAGAAACAAATGTTATTCAGCGGATGTCTGTATAATGGGAAGGAAAGTGAATTGTAAATGACTTTATTACTGATTTTCATAATTTGCAGGAACGTATATTTATTTTTCCTCAATAATATGTTAGAGAAACATTGTGTATGCCCTAAACATAATAGCTCTTCTCTTTTAATAACTCTCAACATTAACGTCATTATATAGTGTATAGTTATTTTGTGGAATATATTCACTAAGCTTCAAAAAAGGTCTACTTAATTTATCAATTAATATAAGATTGATTAGATAATTAGACAGATATAGCAGTGAGATATTCATCGCATAGAAAATGTTAATTTTTCCTTAAATAAAGGAAAATATTACCAAGATATGTCTATTGATTTTAATTAGTACAATTAATAAAATTTAATTAGTAAAATATGACGACTGATACATTTTACTTAGAAAATAGATCGATTAATACTGCACAGGGAGCTGATACTACATTTTAAAATGTTATTTTACACTGCTCGTAAAAGTAAGGTTAAAGGGAATTTTAAATAATGTTTAACTACTTAAATTGGTTAAATAATTAAAACGTAAATAGTTCACCATAATAATTTCAACTTTATTCTTCTTCAATAATATGGATTAAAGATATTCAAATTCCTGACAAAAATGTAAGAATAAATTGGAAGATGGAATAAAATTCATGAATATTACTTCATAAATCACAAATCAGGATGGAATGAAAATTAAAAATGAAGACGAACTGTATAAAAAATCATCGCTCGCTTAATTCATTTGAAGCAACACTTTTTTAAATATACGATTGGTGAATTTTATGAGTTCAGTAATTGTATTTTGCTCTATTCCAAACAGACCACTATTTTATAGTGAATAATATTCTTTGCTGCTTCTTCCCTTGGAGAATTGCTTCACAGCAAGTGAAGAGGAAATCCGCCGCTGTCAACACAAAAGGAATTGATCCCACGGCTGAACAATACGAAACACATCAAAAGACGTGTTTCACACCCTTTACTTGTATTAAGACTGTAAGCCATAGGGCTATTCCCTGACAAGAAATAAGAGATACTATTTTCTGGGTTTGAATCAAATGGTAAGTGTAGGGTGCTACGTTTCTGAGACGACAAGAGTGTGTAATTTCTTCTTTCAGGGAATATGAAATGGTTTTTTTGTCGAAAGCATGAATTTCGGACAAATTGCTTTTCAAAGATAAATGTAAAGTGTTAAAAAGGTAAACAGTTATCATTTGTAAGAATTTGAATAAATATTTTGAAAATATTACTAAGAAAAATAATGTACTATGAGTCACCATTTTATTTTATTCTATGTTTCACATTCAGAAGAAACAAATAAAGTCATGATACGCTCATGATAGCTTCCAACTGCAGATATTCAAATATAAGATTTCAAGATTCAGTGACATCAGAAACATTAAAGCATTTTTTTTTCGTATGGACTGATAAGATGTTCTTATAATGCAAAATGATTTATTTTAAAATGATACTTATTTTTCAATGTAAAATGATGCTTACTATACAAAATTTCTTAGCACATGTGTCTGAATACAATATAATACACAATGTATACATTTTTAATTCATATAATAAAAATGTCATTATAAAAGTTTGTTCAATGTTGAAGCGATCCAACACTGCAATACCCCGAGGATTGCTTTTGTTATCTAAAAGCCTTGCAACAATCTAAGTTCATCTATAATAACAATTTTTTAGTTTATTTAATCCAAATCATTATTAATGAGAGTTGAATACATTGAAATTACCTCGTGTTAAATTAAAATTAAATTAAAAGTATTTGCATATCAATATTAAAGAATATTATTTTATGCTGATATAATACATAATTTATGCAAATATGATGGCAGATCGATTATAAATTGTTTTGGCAATCCATTGTAGAGTGATTCATTCTAAACTCCGGTTTCTAATATACACTAATGGGAAAAAAATCCCATCACCAAGAAAAAATTATTGTACAAAAATGAAATTTTAGGAATACATTTGTCTAGGTAACATATTTAATTGATTAAAGTTTCACGATCACAGGTAGAGTCATTGGCGGGAAGAGCCATTTCAAATGTGAAATTTTGGTACATTAGTAACCGGTGTAACCGCCAGAATTTTGAATGCAAGCATGCAAATGTGAATGCATTGTGTCGTACAGGTGCCGGATATCAGTTTTTGGGATGGAGTTCCATGCCTGTTACACTTGGGCGGTCAATGCAGGGACTGTTAATGCTGGTTGTGGATGACGCTGGAGTTGTCGTCCAATGATGTCCCATATGTGCTCGATTGGAGAAAGATCTGGTGATCTAGCAGGCAAAGGCAACATGTCGACACTATGTAGAGCATGTTGGGTTACAACAGCGGTATGAGGGCGAGCGTTATCCTGTTGGAAAACAGCCCTTGAATGCTGTTCATGAATGGCAGCACAACAGGTTGTATCACTAGACTGACGAACAAATTTGCAGTCAGGGTGCGTGGGATAACTCTCGTGGTTACGAGAGTGCTCCTGCGGTCATACGAAATTACTCCCCGAACCATAACTCCAGGAGTAGGCCCTGTGTGTCTAGGCCGCAGACAGGTCAAAAGCAGGCGTTCACCTGGCCTCCTTCTAACCAACAAACGTGTATTACTGCGACCAAGGCAGAACCGGCTTTCATCAGAAAACACAACAGATTTCAACTCCATCCTCCAATGAGCTCTAGCTTGACACCACTCATGTTGCAAACGGAAGTGGTTTGGAGTCAGTGGAATGCACTGAACAGGGCGTCTGGTGTGAAGCTGCTGTCCGTGAAGCAACCGATTTGTAACAGTTCATTGTGTCACTGTGGTGCCAACTGCAGCTCGAATTTCAGCTACAGATGCAGTACGATTAGCCACAGCCATACGTCGAATACGACGGTCTTCCCTCTCAGTAGTACCACGTGGCCGCCCGGAACCTGGTCTTTTTGAGGCAGTACCTTCCCTTGACCACTGCCGCCAATACTCATGCACAGTGGATACATTGCTGCCAAGTCTTTCAGCAATATCGTGGAAGGAAAGCCCACCTTCTTGTAGCCCAGTGACTCAAACTAAGTGAGCTGTTGAGAATGGCTTCTTCGTCTTCTCAGAAGCATCCTTGACTAACATTAATCGACTACGTCAAATCTCAATTGTAAATAACGATCACGAACCTTACAGCGCTTATTTAAAGCAGACCTCATTTGCATGCTCATAGTGTCGCTACTAGCGCCACACTTACGCGCGTAGCTCAAAATTTGAATCGACGTCATCTTTCAGATGTATAAACACGCCTACCAAATTTAGTTTATCTAGGACAGCTCCTTCGTAGTGTTGGGATTTTTTTTCCATCAGTGTATTTCTCAATTAATTCGAAAACAGTAATATTTTTGGGACTAAAAAGAATGTACTGCTGTCAATGAAACGAAATTATTTTAAACGTGAAAGACAATTTTATAATTAAAAAATAAATAAATGCAGCTGTAAAATGCGAATATATTAATAAAAGGACATTATATAATTTATATTTAAAAGGAATAAAATTAATAAACTGCCATTTTTACTGGATTAATACTTTTTTAAATTTGAAAAGTAATTATATTTATATTTAAATGGCATCTTTTAATACACACACAGATATAAGATTTTAATACTAGCTTTATAATGCTATTATTTTATATATAATTCTCAAAATTATTTATTTAAAAGTACAAATGGCTTCTCCTCCTTGGCGATAGACGGTCTTATGATGCGAATGATTGGACACAATCATTGTTCAGCCTTAAGAATTACCAAATATTAATATACAATCTCTCTCATAGATAAGTACATTATGCATCATTAAATGCTAACCAATCTCACACAATTTCTGTACCAATCAAAGCAAAGAGAAGAAATTATCATCCACAAATGTTTATCTTCATTTTCGAAGAGATACCCCTGCTTTGTAGATTAATGTATTTTATATTCAAAAAATACACATGGTAAAGATAAACTTTTAAATTATTTAAGGTATGTAAAAACATTATAAATAAAGAATAATAATGAATAAAATAAGGAATAATAATATACAAAAAAATTAAGAATAAAGATAAATTATTAAACAACAAAAGTATATATTTGTTTTTCAAAGTATGTGGAAAATAGATAAATAACATATAATTATTTATAATCAATGAATACTTATTTGTAATCAGTGGCAAAGTTAACAAACAATTGAAAGTATTTTCTATTAAATGAGTGAGCTGTTGATAATGGCTTCTTCGTCTTCTCAGAGGCCTCCTTGACTATCATTAACCCACTACGTCAAATCTCAACTGTAAATAACGATCACAAACTTTACAGCGCTTCTTTAAAGCAAACCTCATTTGCATGTTCATAGTGTCGCTGCTAGCGCCACACTTATCGCGTAGCTCGAAATTTGAATCGACGTCATCTTTCAGATGTATAAACATGCCTACCGAATTTCGTTTCTCTAGCACAGCTCCTTCCTAGTGTTGGGATTTTTTTCCATCAGTGTATCTCAAAACAATGTTCATTATTGTATTATCATTATTAATTAGTCATCTTATTTTTTATTTAGTTGGTTTTACTTGTTATAAATTCATTATTATCTTTTGTTATTGAATAAAAAATGTGTATATGTTAGTTCTAAATATTATTACTTATATAATAACCGTGCAATTACATTTTAGATCAATAGTTCCTTTCCAAAACTATTTTCTGCTTTATTAAATAGTTAGCCATTTTTATAAAATGTGAGTCAACACGATATTCTAAACGATGGAAACAAAAATTAACTCCTAATTTTAATTTTAATCATATAATTATATACCGGATTTCAATATTTTATTTACTATGTTTCAATGCTTGTGAAAGAGCAAATAAATAGGATCTTTTAGTGAAATAAATTTTAAATTTGATAAGTATCTGAACTTAATTATTACATGTGCATTCTCTATTTTATCAATGTAGCTCTTATTATGTAGTTATGTTCGAGTCACAGACATCATGTAATAATCTAAAAGCCATATAAACAAGTTTCTTCTAAATGTAAATATCTCAGAATTTAATAGAAACTTAAAAATTTCGTGTAATGGCCTTATGCCTGATTTCATCCTCCCCTTCTTAAAAGGTTTCTTGAGCTACAATACTCACAGACAGACATAAAGCCAAAAATGTTTTTTTTTTAAACTCTGACATATCATCAAACTCTGCTAGAGACTATGGAACGTATTTTTGATGAATAAAAAATTATATTTCAGACTTAAAAATTGGTAACAACCATAATGATAAGCATATAAAAATTAATATGCGGTTTATTGTGTTTTATAATAAAGCATAATAACCCAATAATTTATAAAATTAGTTTGCCTTCATGTCCTTCCCAATCTATCAAGCTTATTAATGCTACGTTTCTTATATAAAAATTAAGTGCATGTATTTCAATATAACTGTTTTATATTAGGTTAAACGCTGTTATTTTTTCTGCTTCGTTTTGCTTTAATGAGATAAAAAAATTAAGTAAGAAAATGCTCATCTAAAAACATTAAAAACTCCAGATAAAAAAAGAAGCAAAGGAAAAATGTGATACTTTACAAAAAAAAAGATCCGTCAAAGAATAAGCTAAAAAAATATGTTAAAAAATTTCAGAAGAAGAGAAAAAAGTTTCACAAGTTTATCGTTCTACCTTTTTTTCTCATAAATGGATAAATCTTTGATGCATCAAATCTGCTCCGGGCTTTTCTTTGTAAGGCAAAAAGATGTTGACAACTTCTCTAAATTTGATTATTGCAAGTGTTCTACTTGGACCGAATCCAAAACCTGAGTTTAAAGGCGACGCAAGGTTAAGGTGCAAGTTTCTTTTTTGTTGAAGAAAGTAAAAGTATTTCAACTTAATGGAAACAAAAAAATACCTTTTTTTTTTAGATTCATCCTTTCAAAACGATTGTTCCTGCTTTTTTAAACTAAAGGTTGATGTATGAAATATGCTTCACTGAATAAATTAAAATTAAATATACGTAACAATAAGATTCAACCTAAAATGTTTAGCAGATGGTATACATTTTTGAAAGAAGATAAAATTTGATAATATTTGGTGAAAAGTAGGTGAAATTTAAATCGTGAATTACAGACTCAAAGAACTGAAAACTGGTTATGTAAATTCTCTTAACACAATAAATTGAATTAATAACTTTGATTATCTTTTCTATGTTATGCATCTCATTGAAATCAGATTGTTCATATTTATATAATTTGATTACTAAATTTAAACTGCATTTGAATGCTGAAATACATTTTAAGAAAATATCTATAGAACTTTAATCCAAATGTAAAAATATGCTTATAACAGCCATTTCTAGCAATCTCGTTACGGCAAAGTTTTATGGATTATAATAGTGTTATAGAAGGGACTTATGCTTTTTTACGATATGGATTTTGTGATTATTTTTTTATTCAATTTAAAGATATAAAATATCATTGAACTTTCGATAATTACATAGTATTTAATATACTCTAATGTCTTTGTTAATACATGGAATGCAAAAAAAATATTGAAAAAATATTTCCTGGAATAAAAAAAGAAAAGGGGATCAATAAGAATTAGTATTACAGAAAATAAAGAAGGCAACTCTGAAATTTCAGTTATATTCTATGTCGATATTTTCTCTGGCTATTAACATCATAATATTTGTATGTTATGGGCATACAGTTTTTGCTTACATAAAACGCTAACATAAGAAAAGTAAAAGCTATTTTTAATATTGCTCTTTTTATTTATTCCTAGTTTAAATAGTAGCATTAAAAATGTTCACTAATTTTTATTTCAATCAACGTGTATTTTCATTTTTAATTTACAAATAGATTTTTATTTTTTTACTTAATTAAAATTAATATAATATTAATATTTACTTGTAAAGATGATATAATTATTATTATCATATAAATGATCATCTTCCATTACATAAATCTTGCTTTAACTTTTTTTCAAACTTAAAATACAAAGTTCATGACTGAATTATGCTTCTTAAAATTCAAATAAGATGAGCTGTGAGAGCATACATAAATAAAAGTATTTTAATTTCTAAAAGAAAAAAATAAAACTGTGGAAAAGCTTATTAGATATTTATTTACCAAATAAAAAATGCGATAAAATAAGAAAATTTAATCTCCCTCTTGTATATCCAAATTAAATTGTCTGTTTTAATAATTAACTGCTTGTGAAAAAATAAAACCTTCATTTATTTTTAAAGTTATTGAAAGATGTTAGAAAAGCAATAGTAGTTAAGATATTTCTGATTCCCTTTAGTGCTGGACGCTTAAATGAAAAAACTAAGCAAAACAGTAAGCATATAAATAAATACATAAAAAATAGCTTTAAGATAATTATCGCATTAGGATAGGTATCGCATCTGGCATCTTATACGTATTACGAAGCACAATATATATATCAGCGTCTTGAGTTTAAAATATAAGAGAGGGACATTTTTACTGTTTTGAAAAAAAATATATTACTCTTATTATTATTACAAATTAACATTTTATTAAATCCTCATGAATCTTTTTATTCCGAAAGAACAATTCAGATACAACAGTGTATAGTCAGATAATAGTGCTTTGGGATTTTCAGTGAATAATAACATGAAATAAAAAGAATTCTTGCTCATGGTGAAAAATATAAATGGTAAGGGATTGTATTCCTAATTAGAAGGGATTTTTAACTAAATGAATACAGATAATATAACAACAAGGTATGAAACGGTGTTTCAATAAAGTCATTTGTGGATTTATGTTTCATATAATCTTTCTACTAGCAAACGTAGTATGATAGTACCTATTATATAAATATATATTATCTCGTTTCAGAATCTAACATTTATGACGTATGGTTGTTAGAAAAAAATGCATAACAAGTTCCAGATATTATAAAAGTTGATAAGTATATATAATAAAAAGGCAAACTATAGTATTGAATTCCATGTGATTTTTGGATGTTACTTGTGAAATATTGCTGTTTTATTGTGGCTTATGACACTTTGCAAGTGTCATAAGCCAGCTATTTAAGTAGCTATTGTGTCATAAGCTAACTATTAAGTTACCTGTCAGCTATTTAAGTAGACTGAGAATTTCTGATTTCTTCAGTAATCCCAACTTGGGTTAAGAATATGATGTGGCTACTTCATCCGTAAAATTCATTTGCAAAAGCCCTTTTTACAAGGAGGCACATTGACACATCCCATATAGAATACAGAAGAAACACAAGACCGAACCGGCACGCCCAGGACAGGGGAAAGATGCACTACTTCTATGTATGAACACTGATATTTGTGAAATCTACTATCATCATAATGTGATTTAAGACAAGACAAAATTAATAATGGGAATAGCATTTTATATTGTACTAGGCTCCTTCATTACCGATTATGAAGATTTTGGTACCTAAAATATAACCATATTAAGGAATAAACTAAAATCGTCTTTCTTGAATAAATGCACATTGAGAAGTATTATATGTTTACATTTCTAATAGGTTAATTCAATTACTTATGCATAGTTGGGAAAAATATTCCGACTTCCCATGAATCCGACTTTTTTCACTCCTATTGCTATTTTCATTTCCAATTAGAAATTTAAATCGTTTGGCGTCTTAGGTCAAGTCCTAAATTTCTAACTCATGGTGTAAGGGAATTAACTTGTTCAATAACAGACGAAAAAGTCAAACAGGCTGCCAATCAACTCAAGGATGAGCAGACAATGAGATAAATTTTGAACTACATTTTTCGGTGTAGAATTACTATTACTTTAGCATTTGCTATTTGCATCAATATATGCACTCAGATATTATTCCGCAAATGTCACTTTCATAATCAGAGATGCTGAAAATTTGAAATTTATTTAACAATTCAAGGTTGAATTTATTTATTGTTAAAATATACTTTTATGCGTCTCATATTAAAAAGCAACAAAAATGCCCAAAATTGACTTTCAGATGTGATATAATTATTTTAACACGTAAAATTAAATTATAAAAATGTCACCATCTACATAAGAAATTTTAACTTAGAATTTCATTTTTTATCAATGTATTAATAATAAAATAATTTTTGAACTAAATCACTTTTTTTGTGTAATATCTTGTATTCCTTTCTGAAAAAAAAATCTTGTTTCTTTGGTTTAGTCAGCCCTTTCTTACGTAAAGGTACTCTATCTTCAATCCTTCCCTCGAAAATTCGATCACCTTTCTAAATCATATCTTATTTTTCATAGAGGATGTCATAGGGCCACTTCTCCGGCATTCTGACTATATTTCTTACATTTCTTTCAGCAGCTCTTGGGAAGAGTAGATTAGCAGTTAGAAGACAATTTAGTTCGAATGATTTAAGCTTATAAAGAGTGCTCAGCACCAAGATTTAACTATCTTTCGTCTGGGGTTTTCTCAGAAAAAAAAGTTGTGGCCTTCCTGAAATTAATTCTCAAGATTTCAATATATAACTACGTTTCAATAATCCTTTAAATAGGCTAGAAATGATAAGTGAAACAATTGAGTTCATTCTCCCTTTTTTGAAACAGGGTATATAAAGATAATAAAAGACGTAGGTATGCCTACTCGTATCACACTAATTTTTCTTTAAAAAGTGGAATATTTAATTCCCTTTTCGGTATCAATTATTGTGACTAGTAGGCATAATTAAAGTCCTTCCGTACATATTAACTTCTGTCGATGAAGCGGGCGTTTATATTTCCTATTGCTAAGTCTAGTAAATAATTCATTACAATAAAATTTATGAAATGAAGCAATCCTTTATAAAATTATGGATAACTTAGAGACTAAGACTATTTAAGAAAAACTTCTTGGGATAAACATTAAGATTTCAAAAATTTAAATGTGAGCCATTTTCCATTGTATTTAATTTCAATGTATAAGAGAATAACTAAAAGCTTTTAGTAAAGGATGGACGCTGAAAATTAAATAATAAATTCTTAATTTTTTTTTAATTTCTTGAAATTCTTGAAAAAAATTCTTGCAATTTAATTAATTTAATTTTGTGAATATGATCTTTTTTATATTTTATGAACTTATTTAAAGTATCATTATGTGGAAATAGAAAATATGCATCAGAAATATAATCTTTATTAATTTTTGAGTTACACTTATTTTCAAAACATAAATATTATTTGCTAAAGTTATTTTCAAGATAAGGAAGTGTCCTAGCATAAGGTTAGCGTGTCTTCCCCGTGATCTGGGCGTCCTGGGTGCGAGTCCCAGTTCAGGTATGGGTGTTCTGTGTTCTATCTGTGAGATGTATGAATGTGCACCCCTGTAAAAAAGGGTTGTGCAAGCGAATGTGTTTGTCACCTTTCATATGAGCTAGAAGTCAAACTTCTGCTCTCTAGGTGCTCCTCTCACACAGGTGTTTACTCTCAGAAGCTACTGCTGGTACTTTCCGTGGAAACACGGACACGACATCATCATCGTCATTTTCAAAGTAAGGAAATTTTAATTAAAAATGTTTAAATTCATATAACTATTAAGACTTTTTTATTTTAATTCAAACAAGTTTAGATATATCTATAATTTTCAAGTTAACGCATTCTGATGAACTACAAGAAACATATAACAAAATTAAATAATTATCTTTTCTTTTAATTCTAAAATTTCAAAATCCATTGAAATATTCTTCATTTTTGTCATTTTTACTAAAAAAATTGACAAACATTTAATTTTTTTTATCGGTCTTATTAAAAAAAATTATTACGAATTTCTACATTGAATTTATTTAACTACTTATAATGTACAAATTAATGTGTTACATTTTAACTTTTTCATTATTAAATGTCATTTAGAGATAAATACATTTTTTACTAATATGTACAATATTTAGCTACGAGAAGTTATTTTGAGACCAAAAGTTTTTTTTTAAACTCCTATGGCATAGCATTATTTCTTAGTATACCTGTGTATAAAAAATATCGCAAACTAAGTTACAACTAACTGGAGGCTGTTTTCTTGAAGAGATAAGGAATAGAACAAACAAAAATTAATCTTCTAAAACATCGTTAAAAAAGTCCAAACGAAAAGAGGCATTAAAAAATTCGAGCAATGGTATATTTTGTCATTTTATTGAAGGCAGCTATTTCTATCTTTGTAATACATAACTCTCAATAAGTAGCATTATTTTGATGTCAAATAATTAGCCTTTAAATTTCCCCTTTAATCTTAAGCTGGGATTTTATTGACGTTTAAAGCCTTTTTTCTTCTTCCATGCTTATTTGAAGACATTTTTAAATATTCCCATTTTTGTAACAAATCACTTTAGAATCACCTCAAATTAAAAAAAAGAATGGAGCATGACTGCATGAACTTTCTTTAAACTTTCTCTGACTCACGAGTAATTATGGGGTATGTGAAGTTTTCCTACAGTCAAATTAAATAAAAAATATATTCTTTTCTTAATATATTTTTTATTTAATTTGTCTTATTTCATATCCTCGTACCGATACTTTCTGCAAATTGAATTCATGTATTTTCCTAAAGGTCTCTCCAGATAGTCGAGAAAAAAACAAACGTATAATTGCAATTATTATTACTAATAAAAATATCTGCTTTTTAATGGGCCAATAAATTATATTTTTATTATAACTCTTTTCTTTTCTTCCTTTAAATAACATTTATCTATGTCAATTTATCTATAAATATACACTGAAATAATTGCATTTCATTTCATTCATGAATTCTTAGAATTCGTAAATGAATTTATGTTCATGGAGAACACAATGCTCTATATTTTAAGAAAACATTAACAAGGTATCAAATGATTGAGTACACTTTTATTTACTGGGAGGGAATGAAAAACATGAAAAGCCAAATTACATTTTTGCATTTATAAACTAAGCTTATCAACGAATTATTATTTGATGTTGAAAGAGTGTGAAATATTATACATCTCTCGAAAAATTCCTAATTTTGAGAACAATATTTAATATTTTATTATGTATTACAGATAATTATGTTAGTAGTCAATAAAGAAACATACAAATGAGATCTTACTGAAATGTGTATGATAAAGTTTGATTTTTAGAATTCATACTAATACGTTATGATATGAATGTAAAAGAAAATTAAACATAAATGTTAATTCGTTATAAGAAATGTTATAAAATTCAGATTCGGAATTATATATCAACGAATTTACTGTTTACTGGCTCAATTGAATGTTAATTGATTTATAGTATCTAGGTATTATTTAATTTAGCAAACGAAATAATTTCATTATGTTCTTATACTGAAATGTTATAAACCTAATTCATGCTCCTATAATGATAAACTTTAAAGAAAGGATGTTTCTGGAAACTATAAAATTCATCAACTAGGGGTAGATCTCAGCATATATATCGGGGATTTACAAATTATAAATATGATATTTAAAATGAATATTATATTTCGTAATTACATAAATACTATATTTCATATTGACTCTTTATAAACTTTCCAAACATTCTTAACTAAATTAAATGGAGATTGTTTATTTGCATCAAATAGAACTAAGTTTAAGAAATCTTTCCTCTTACTGATGTCGAAAAAAAGTAAACTACTTCTCTGTTTTGAAATACACCCTGACATAATAAAGGAAGAATTTGTGAATTTTTAGAATTAGAGGTATTCTTGTCTATTCTATATAATTAAAATATATAAAACATATTACAATATAATATTACGGTATTCATTTTATTGTTATTACTGTAATCTATAGCTTGTAATGTGTGCTTAAACAAGAAAGAAACCCATGAAAAAATCCAAACCTTTAACTGCAATAATAATATTATTATTATGTTAAATAATGGAGAAAAATATCCATACATAATGTTTGAAATTCAAAATATTAACTGCAATTTGATAATCTATACTTATAATAAAGCAGAATGTGTGTGTGTGTTGGCGCTCTACAGGCCAGACCGTTGGAACTACAGCTACCAAATTTGGTACATGTATGCCTTGGAGGTCAAGAATGTGCAACTCGGAACCCTTTTTTCAAATGTTTGATTAGAATTTGAATTAATTAAAATTTAAGCGAAAATTCGACGTTTTTTATCTATAACTTCCGAAAATATTATTGCACAAACATGATTTTTGCATCAATTTAAAGATTAAAACATTGCCTTTCAAATGGCATCAATGATTTAACATATAACTGAAGCTCCTATTTTTAACGAATTCCTTAAGAAATATTTTAACCATATTTTTCAACAATATATTTCGAACAAAACTATAAAATTTTATCTGCACGAGCACGTTAAGGTAAAAAAAAAGATTATGTTTTATCACCGTGTTGCAATCATATTTGCAGTTGAAATTAGTTGAAATAAAAAAAACTCAACTGTAACTGCAAATGAAATCTAGAAAAATGTAATTTTCAGCACATGACTGGATAAAATTAAATAACTATAAAATGTGATAGTTCTAAAAAAATAAACGGAAAACAAAGGTTTCTATAATAGTTTGCAATATCTTAATTATTATTTTAATAAATCTTTATTTACGGTAAATATGATTGAATTTATAAAGGATATGCATTTAAATTCTGACCCAATGGTCAATTTGTAAAATATTAGTAAGAGGCATTCATATTGTTTATTACTGTTAGCTTGGTCTAAATGAAGCAAATAATTACATTTCATGTAGCTTGGGTTAAACAATGCATTGATGAATAATCAGTTTTAGATTTCTTCATACTTTGCTTTGCGAGCCATATTTTCAAAATATTTTTATTAATAGTTTAAATAAAAGTCTCTACATCAATCAATCTTCTAAATCAATCATTAAAATTTCTGATTTATAAAAATAAAAGAATATTATTATGAAAACGTGCACCTTTAAATCTTTCCGTCCACCATCTTAAAGAAGATATCGATTTTAGGCCAGTCAATGCCCGGAATTATTCCAAGGCTTATAATCAAATGAATATGAGTTTGCGTATATGAATGAAGAATGCTCGCGCGTGTGGATTAGGAAACAACACACCAGACCATATGATCTAGAGCTACCGAACTTGGTATTTACATATTTAATTTGGAGGATGAAAAAAATATACCTTGAAGGAGTTTTTTTTTTGATACTTTAGTTATTTAAAAATGAAGCTAACATTTGGAATTTTTCTGTGATCATTTCAGAAAACACTGCAGCACAAAATTATTTTTTAAATTCTCTTAAAAATGACTTTTTTTCATTGATAACTACGTTTTAAACTATAAATAAAGTTTCTATACCTAGTGAATTAAAAAAAACTGTAACTTTATATTCCTAAAATTAGTTTCTCACAAAATGAAAGTAGAATTTAGCCTGCAATAGCACGTTAAGAGTACCAGTCCTTTGCAGTTACTTTGACAAAACTAAAATGGAATGATTAAATTAACTCTTATTGCAAGTTAAACCGAGGAAAGTGTCATGTTCAGCATGTGTTGAAATGGTGGAGCAATATTTAGAATAAATGTAAGATGTGATATTTTTCACATAATTCCACAACAGCCGATTGCAAATCAGAGAGTTATATAGTCCAATGAACTAATAAACATAAGGCTTCTATAATAATACAAGTTACATGACTATCGGAGTTTGAATAAATATATTTTGCAGATATCTTATAAAGAGAGCAATGTACGTAAGTATTTAATAGAAAATTTTAGAATGCATTATTCAAGGCGAGCCAGCTGGTCGCCAAAGGGGGCTAGTATAATATAATGTTAAGATATAATTTGTATTATGTTGGCCGAAGTCAATACATATAATCGTCAAGTAAGATTAATTTAACTACTTTATTCCAGATGCACTTGGTGAATCTGACATTGTCACCAAGACACATTGACATTTCTAATCTTTCCTTTAGGTCCCCACCATTTTTCTAAGATTATTTATTTAACTATTTTTAACCTCAAGTTTTTGTAGTTAATTAGATTTCTAAAAAAGATTGAAATTTAAGAATTGAAATTGAAAAAATTGAAAATAAAACAAAAACTTAAACTTCATAAAAATGGGAGCAGAGATTCTAAATTTCGATCTGAAGAATCCTTTACAGACAATGATTATGAAAGAATGCATGATATGCCATAAATTTAAAAAAATAAAACCGGAAGAGTTTTGAAGTTTGATTAAAGCAAGTTCCAATTTTCTTATACTGGTGCGTAAATAATATTACTTTTTAAGACCAACGAGGTTGGAAATTTCAAGGGCTATAGCATGAAAAAGATAAGGAAAAAATATATTCTGTATGTTTGTCAGATCCTTCATCTTGGTGTTAAATATATATATCTGATTATCATTGATTTCTTTAAATAGAAAATGGAAAAGATATAGCGATTTCGTGTATCTCGGAAACATTTATCGATTGGAATCAAATTTTACATTTTTATAAGGTTTTGATTTTTATATTTATTTATATACTAGCCACATTTGCGGACCAGTTGGTTGGCCATGTATAATATATTCATAAATGATATAAATAATATGTTCTAAAATTTTCAATTCCTTGCTTGCGT
This sequence comes from Argiope trifasciata, assembly GCA_026543055.1. Taxonomy (NCBI): domain Eukaryota; kingdom Metazoa; phylum Arthropoda; class Arachnida; order Araneae; family Araneidae; genus Argiope; species Argiope trifasciata. The sequence goes on from JAPMOQ010036084.1 coordinate 414,258, forward strand.
ACATTTCTCTGCTTATAAATTATCAGCTAAATATATTCAAACTTCGATTGTCACGTAACTCACATTATTACTATAGAAGCCTTACGATTATTTATTCCTGGTACATATATCTCTCAGATTTGCTATCAGCTGTTGTGGAATTATGGTAAAAATATCACATCACATTTATTCTAAACATTAAACATTCCTCGGTTTAATTTGCAATAAGAGTTAATTTAATCATTCCATTTGAGTTTTGTCAAAGTAACTGCAAAGGACTGGTACTCTTAACGTGCTATTGAAGGGTAAATTCTTACTTTCATTTCGTGAGAAATTAATTGCTGAAAAATCTAGTAATATATAGTTATAAAGTTATATATTTTTTAATTCATTAAAAATAGAAACTTAATTTATAGTTTAAAACATAATTATTAATAAAAAAACCATTTTTAAGAGGATTTTAAAATAATTTCGTGCTGAAATATTTTCGGAATTACTTCTGAGAAATTATAATGTTAATTTTTAATTAATTGAACTTTAAAAAAAATTATGTCTATTTATACTTTTGCATCCTCAAAAACAAATATGTACATACCTAGTGCGGTGGCTCTAGATCATATGGTTTGGAGTGTAGAGTATTAACACACACACATTTGGCTTTATTCTATCATAGTGTATTTCCTCAAAGGAGGCATTTTTATACAAAAAAATCCTTTTATTTATAACAAACTATAGTACATTTAACTTCCACTTCGAAGTGTGATAATTCCGAAACAGTTTTCAGGACAATATGGATGACGCATATGCGGTGTTTCCTAGATTCAAGGATTCGACTCAGGCTTTTTTCCCCTTTTTTCTACACATTATAATTATACATTTATATTTTTGATTTTTATTTTAATGGATATAAATATCTTTCTTAAAAAACACCATTTGACAAAAAATAAATAAATAAACATTAGAGACCTTTTCCATTTGTTCTCATATTGGCAAAATCATATATCGCCATCTTGATATGATTTCATCATGGTAAATCTGAGTTGAAATTAAAAAATATATTTGCATAAGGAAGGGTTGATAAACTGTGAAAAGAATATTGTAATTTTGCAAATGTTTTTGAATAACACAATAAACTAAGTGCATTTCTGTTTTTTTTTATTATTTAAATGACGGCTTATATGTTGGTAAGACAGAAAAATATTTATTTGTAATCAGCATGTGATTCGTATCTAAATATTACTCTGAAAAACCCCAGTTTTATAAAAACAAAAACACATTAAATGCTCGCAGACATATTGCTTCATCTTAGAAATCCAGATATCAAAACAAGCTCTTGGAATTTTATTTACTTCAGAAATAAGATTTAAAAATTTTATATAAAATTTATAATG
>JAPMOQ010036084.1:435627-467894 GCA_026543055.1 Argiope trifasciata
AGCACGTATGGGACATCATTGGACGACAACTCCAGCGTCATCCACAACCAGCATTAACCGTCCCTGCATTGACCGCCCAAGTGCAACAGGCATGGAACTCCATCCCACAAACTGATATCCGACACCTGTACGACACAATGCATGCACGTTTGCATGCTTGCATTCAAAATTCTGGCGGTTACACCGGTTACTAATGTACCAACATTTCACATTTGAAATGGCTCTTCTCGCCAATGGCTCTACCTGTGATCTTGAAACTTTAATCAATTAAATATGTTACCTAGACAAATGTATTCCTAAAATTTCATTACTGTACAATAATTTTTTCTTGGTGTTGGGATTTTTTTTCCATCAGTGTATATAGGCAAAATTTAATCAATGAAATGTCAATGAATTTCTTGAAGTTAATTATTGAAAAAATGAAGTTAATTATTGAAAAATGCATGAATTATTTAGTTTTATTTTTATGAGTCGTTTTTCATTTGAGCCATCAAACGGAGTTATAATTCATATAAAAAATGACGGCATTCATATAAGTCATTACACCGAGATCATAGCATTAAAACTGCCACAATTTTCAAACAAAATTTTTACTGTATTTATACAAATTGTAAAGTTTCACTAAAATAAGATCAATTGATTAAATACATCAATATTCTCACATATATAACATATAATAGATTAAACTGTTTAAAATCAACATTTCTTGTCGTGAAATACATTCTTAATAAACAATAAACAACATTAAAAAACAATTTGAAGAATAAGACGCAAAATCATTTTACTATTATTGAAAACAGACATGTGTGAGGGTGATTGTTATCATATGTAGATTATGAGTTCTAGGAAGTTATTTGAGATTACAGAAAATTTTGCATACATTTTACAAAATGTAGAAATCAAAGGTAATATTAATAGATAATTCTGTTTTTAAACAAATAATTGATATTTTGGTATACATGGGACTATTTACTGAATTACCCACATATAAAATATATATTAAATGAAATATTTTTTTTCAAAAAGAAGACTTTCTTCAAAATAGCATTATTTTTAGTTAGCCACTAAATATATTATTTCATATGCGAATATTTAAGATATATGAGTGATGATTCTTCTCTGATTCATCATAATGGAATTGCCTTCCTAATACCAAATTATAAGTGCAAAAATAATTGTTTATAAAATAATGTCTTTATAATATAAAAAGAGAATTCACATTTATATATTTGTAGCATATACTGCTCCTATGATATGTTGGCATGAAAAATTTTTCTTGCCACAGAGACAATATTTAAAAAATAAAATAACATAATACTTTTTTACTTGATCATTGAAGCTACTCATTATTGTCAATCAGTTATGTATCAATGTATAATACATAAATGCAATGATACGTAATGGGAAAATTAAGTATTTCCAGAGATTTTGTTGAATTAATCAATTTTTAGTACATATTGTTATATTTATCTTCAAGGACACAATCTTGTTAGGTGATGGTATAAGATAACATAATAAAAGAAATCTTAAAAAAATACTCATACTATAATACGCAAATATTCATCGTTATTGTTACTTTTTTCTATGGCATTTTATATTCTTTTAATTTTAAGAGAATTTCATATTGCTGGTTGTCTTAAACATCAAATCTTAATATAACCTGCATAGTTCAAACATTTTTATGAACGCAGTACAATGCGCTAGATAATTTTTGAATGTATCTATATATTCAATTTAAATATTAGCAATTCATATGGATCATACCTTTTCTGTAAATTCAAAATTCACAATTATTAATCTGCATACAAATCTGGAAATAAAAAATGAATTTAAATTATGAATCTAGGTAAGTATTTAAGTATGAGTATCATACATACTTAAAACTGCAATGATAACAACAACATTTTATGTGATATATTCACGAACGATATAGAAGAAATGCTGATGTTAATCTCATGTATTTTATAGAAATACTTTTATGTGCTGCTCTAAACTATCATTTTGAGTGAAATATAAGGCATAGGACTTCTTGATAGAAGAGAAATAGGAATTAAAATAATGCATGTATTGATTTCTGCAACAAATACTTACATCACATGTATATCTCACAGGTGTGGTAAGATATACAAAACTTCTTTCAAAATATAGGTATTTATCTATTTTAAAAATAATTTCAATTACATTTGTAGTTATATTTTAAGCACAAAAACTGTATCTATTCAGATATTTGTGTTCATTTTCATTCATTCAGATATTTGTGTATTGTGTAGTGATTTTCTCATTTTCATCAAAAATTATTATTTTAATTATCTAAGTAAAAGAATGTTTCTTCTTGAAATTTCGGTATTATAATAATTTTATATTTGAAAGGAAATCTCTTATCAAGATCATTATGGTCTTGTTTGAAAACTGAAGAAAGTTATATTAATAATACACAAAAATACAGAAGTTTTTTTAAAAAAAGCATTTCCTAGTTAAAATATATTGAGATAAATTCAAATATATAGAAAGAAAGTACCAAAAGTATGAAATAGACTACAACAAATGATAAATTAATGAGTTTTCAAATGCTCAAAATATTTTAATTTTACTACATGTCACGTTGTTTTTGTATACAGCTTAGAAAATAAGATTTTATTTCTTACTTCAGTAAGGAGTTCAATTCATTAAGTATAAATTCCAGAAATTAAATGTTTAATTAATAACTAATGTCTATGTAACTCCATTTTCTTGTTCAAATGTTTTAAAATGTCAGTACAAACAGTTTTTGCAATTTCTTAAAGAAATTTACTATAAACTGTTTCAAAATATTTTTTACATAATGCTTTAAATTCTCTAAAAATGTTCATGGAAAAGGTAAATCCTTTTTTTAATAATTAAGGTAACTAAATGAAATAGTTTATTTTCTTATACAATACCATTCTTATATTTAAGAATGTTTATCTTTGCTGAAAGCATCGCAGCGCAACAATGTAATTTTCTTTGACGAGAATGTAGGTGACCATTCTTTATTACCACTTCGTTAGGGTGAAATCTTCGCTGATATCCAATCACTTACAACAGAAAGAACATAATTCCCCGAGGGAAGATCAGAAGCATCGGAGTTGGTGCAAGATTCTAACAAAGGATTCTTATGGAGATATTTCTCTCACGCCTATCTCTACAGACCTCAAAATAAGATGCATCTCATCATTATGCCAACAGCACATTCATTTATTGAATTTTGCATCGAAAAAGGAATCTAGAAACTTTGCTTTTAAAATGTATTGTTTAAATAATATTATGTGTCAATAATTTGTTTTAATAAACAATTATTCTAGACAAATAATTTTTCTCATTTACTTTTATTATACAAAATAAGAAAACAAAAATAGATCAAGTTTCAGAATATATTTTAAATAGAAGTAAGTTTGTGCGTTTTTTTTTTCCAATTTGCTGTGTTTAGTTGAACGGGAAAAGATTGTTTAGTTTACAAAAAATAATTTATTTCTTTTAAAATCCTTATCGGAGTCTTTAGATTTATTTCATTAAAATAGTAAAACATATCTCAATATATGCGTTTCATTTTGCCAATTCTACTTGTGATTTTTATCGTGGTTTTATCTTCTCTTATTTTCATTATTGTATTTTAATCTATTTGCTTTTCATCTTTAAAAGTTCCAAAATATGTCAAATGCATACTCTTATATGCATCTGACTCTTATTTAGGTATTTAGTACTGAGAAAAAACATTGCTTTACATTCTAAGGAAATTATTTTTAAATTACTTAATGGATTTTAGAGGCAAAATATTATGAATTTTTTAAAAATAAAGACTGTAAAATGATGATTTCTTAAGAAATAGTAGCACAAGTAATAATAGTAATTTATTTAATCTCACGATTAGAAATTTTTCCAACATTATTTCAGTAGCAGGGAATTGAAATGTTTGTTTAAAAACTCGAATTTCATTCAATATTATTCAATAATTTTTTTAACCAAATAAACTAACTAATTAACCAATAAATGCAAACTAAGTGAACTTAATTAAACAATTTACTATCAAATAAACTTCATAACGAAGAAATAAATTTACAATATTTGTTATAATCCAATATTTTTCTTAAAAGATAATTATGAAAAGAATCATTAACATTTTAAATGAAATTTAAAAAAAAAAACTTAATTATAGTTTTAAATATTCAGATCAATATTAGAAGTAATTCAGTTAAAAAAACTATAAAAAATAAAAATAAAGGTAACATTTATGATTGAAAATATAAAAACATTTATTACCAGAGCTAAATAAACATCTAGGTTTCAAGTGCAGTTAATTTTAATTAAATCTAAAACAAATGCTAGATATATGTCAACAATGATTTTCAAAATCATTGAAAATAAAACAACTAGTTTCAAATTATATTTTATTTTACATTAATTTCAGAATTCCTTCACTTGGATGTATTTCTTCTATCGTTCTTTCTAATGCATTTTTTTTTACTTCTTAAAAAATGTATGTTCTGAATTATTTCAGAACTAAAAGAATATTTTTTGCCCTAGGAAACAATTACCGAGATCAAAAAGAACACTGTAATCACTGTCTGAAAATAATTGTCTTTCTTTGAAAACGAGGGTTTTATTTCAATATGCCGATATAAAACTTTATGCTCTAAGAAACAAAAGAATAATCTCTTTTATGACAAACGTGAGATTTATTCGAATTAGTTTTGAAAATTACAAATTTATCTTCTTGTGAATAGATTTCAATGCTTAATTATATTTCTTGAAATTAGCAGAAATTAGTGAATGTGAATATAGCCTGTTTCTGGAATTTTCTACTTTCTGGATACCAGCAATTCAGCTAGAACTGATTTGCTGCAATACTTTCGATGCTCTGATAAATGCTAAATAATGCAAATAAAAAGTATTAAAAATTATGCCAATAGAATATTTCCTAAATGCTCAGACAGTTGACATGATTCAAATTGTGAATATTTATTTGTGTACATAAATACATTATATTCTGAGCTTTCCCTAGTATATTTTTTCAGTCAACTTTTTTCCCAATGTTATTTAAATTTTAAATTAAATCAATAAAAGTTTCAAATAGAATTAGTTTTATCCTTATAAATAATGAATTTAATTGGAATATATCCTGACTAAAAAAAAAAAAAAAAAAAAAAAAAAAAAAAAAAAAACTGAATCATTTCAATGCATTTATTATGAATTTTAAATTTCACGGATAGGATTTTATTTTGATTTTTCAGTGATGCCCTGTTTCGATGAATTATACTCAAATAAATCAGATTCCGTACCAAATATTTGCTTTGTTTCGGGTGTAAGAATTTGAGACCTAAGAGTAGTTTAATTGTTTCCCAAGAATATTAAAAAAGAAATTCACTCTAAATACACTTAGGAATCGATGTGAAAACATTTAGCAGATTACAGTAATGTACGGCAATGACAATTATTTAACTGAAATACACTATTACAAAAACAACAAGTACACAGCGGAGGCAAATACAGAAAAGAGGCACATATCAGCACACAGTAAAGAGTAGCCCGCAAGTAGTAATCGACCGTATCATACAAAGTGGTCTCACAGACTTTAGCAGAAGGAATGATTTCACATAGTTGCACTCTATAGCCACTCTAAATTCTGCAATTTTCCACTTTCTCCTCTCTTTAGCTGTATCCTACAGCCGATTCACTACTACACAACTGACTACTCCACAGACGACATGATGCTGCTTCTACAATAATTGCCAAGACTCGCCACACAGCTAGTTCATCAGCTCGTGTGAGCTCTTCACAACGTTGGACATTCTACCGTTGCTTCTTTATCCTGTCGATGACTCATTTCATTACTACAACTGAGTGAGTTTCATTGCAGCTTGAGACTGCAGATCTCTTATAGATCCCGGGAGGGGGCCAAGAAGGTTCTGGACCAATCAGTCGTAACTCAGATCCTATTGGATGAATCGAAGTTTCCGACAATATCTATTTTGTTGCAAAACAAGTGGCTAGGTCGTCAAATGGTCGGTAAGTTTGTAGCTAAGCGGCACCTATCAGCATCCGACAGAGCTTATCGTAAAACGTACATTGAATGATGAACTATGAAATGAATCAACAATATAAATTTGTAACAATACAAACATTTTGTGCTGAATAATGGCGCTATTGTGTAATGCATCGATTTCATAATTAAAAAATGCCTTTTTATGTATTATTTAAAAGGAAGTTAAAAAATTAATTTCACATTTTAAAAAAAGGCTCAAGCGATATATTTTATAGGAATTATTTACTATTAAACAAGTCTAAAATTAAGAATTTAATTATAAAGAAATAGTGAATTACAGAGGCTATTTAAGTATCTACGTTTGTATATATAAAAACGACTCGTTTGGTTTCACATTCGCTAGATAGCGCCCATTTAACAAAAGAAAAACTCAACAATTAAATAAACAAATAAATAGAAGTTTTTCCTGAAAATTATTCATAAGTAGTTTTTCTCTTCCGTAAAACAAACCTCTATAGATTGCTTAAAAAATAAAAAATAAAAATAACTACTATGTGAAAAGAGTTTTTTGTTGAAAAAATAAACATGAACATTTTAGCTGTTTCAAATATAATTATGTGATAATTTTACTTAGCAAACATTGTTTGATATCTTGTTAGGAAGATTAGAACTTTTGAGTAAACAATGAAAGAGAATGATTTAACACATTTTAAGAGAAAAAAATGGCAATTGTTTTGTTTAGAATTATACTTTTGTTTATTTGAACAAAAGTCTTACTGAATTCGAAAAATATTTAAATAACTCATGGGAAGAATAAGAAATTTTGTTAAGAAAAGGGAAAAAATGAAGGTGATGCTAGCAAAGAAGATTAAGACAATATAAAACATTCAAATGCAATATTGTCTATTATTGCCCTTACAAAATTCTCTTATTCATATGTTATTATAAATTTATAAAATAAAATTTATGCTTTCGTCACTAGGACACTTTCATGAGCTTTTAATTTCAATATGAAACATACATCACGCCAAAGATAAAACAATTATCCATTCAATGATGCCAATGCTTTAACCTAAATTTATGATCCATTTTATATTAAATTCTTAAAACAATAATTACCTTTTTCAGCAATTTATTTTGCCAAAAATAAAAATTTAATCTGATTGCATGGGAAAAATAATACAATTTATCAATGTATTGAAATCGCATTGATAAAAGCTTAAATTAAAAATAAATAAATTAAATATAACTTAAGGCAATCATAGTTTAATGTATATATGATATCGATTTTAATTGGATTCAATAGCTAATTTCGGCCATCTAATGTCTAATATCTGCTCACAAAATAATTGAAATGAAGCAAATAATTGTATTTAATTATTGTGTGATTTGAGTTCAATAAATGTTCCACTGAATTAGGAAATTGCAAATTTTGCATAGAACTTTTGACGGCTGAATAATCTTTGACAAATGGTTATTGAGACATATTTTTAATTAAAAAATTTGCTATAAATTCAACTAAATATATCACTAAAATTGATTGATTAATGAAATATAATGATCAATAAATTAAATAATAGATAGCAATAATGAAAATGATTAATATCACTATTCTATAAAATTGAAATATTTTAGATCATTTCATTATTCATCTCAAAGATTTTACTCCAATCATCTTCAAGTATTTCTCAAGAGTGTTCAAGTGTTTCTCCTAAGATTATGAAAGTACTCATTTTTCTAAAATTGTAATATTCAAACTTCATAAATAGGTCAAATATGATCTCAAAATATAGACAAGTTTATTTATTTAAAAGTTAGATTATCAAGGATATTTAATAAAATATGATTTCTGGGGACTTAAGGACTATCAATTATAATTTCGTATTATTTTTAAGCATATTTATTCACTAAAATAATATAAAATATTGTTATTAATATCATTTAAAGTTAACTAAAACTATATTTTATAATGAATCAGATATTTTTGTTGAATAAATCTATGAAATATTATAAAAATTATGAAGATTATTTCGATTATAATTAAAATTATTATTATTATTTCAATGCCAGACGACTCCGTTTTCAGGTTTCACATTTAGAGAAAAAAAAAAGTTCGGTTTTAGTTACAAATATTTTTTTATTAATGGTAATTAAATCATTTCTACTTTAATTTAAAGCTGAAAGTTTACGGGCCCCACAATTAAGAGTTACAAAGTGATATGTAGTAGAATTAACAGCAAGGCTTAAATTATACGTAATAGTATGAGTATATCAAAGCTTGAAACGTAAAAATACTTTGATCGAAAAACTGTCATGAGACCAAATTACATAAAAATGTTGAATTGAAAATTTTAGAGAGCATTAATACCTACAAATTAGCTGGTTACCAAAGCCCGCTATTAAATTTCTAAATGCAAATATTATTTATCTGTTGGTTATCAGTAAAAGATTTTGAGTATATTTTTACTAGTATCTTTTAAAAAATTTAAAGCGGGAGAAAAGATCAGTATCTAAATAAAGAAGTGGAAGCTAAATATTACTTAATTATCTTTAATAATGATGCTATATCCTCTTTACTACGTAAGAGGTATGTAGTAGATTATGAGGGTAAAACTCCCTGCGCATCCGAGAACAGAAGTCTGATTTCTAGCTCATATGAGGATGATGCTCATACATTCTCTCTCTCAACACTTTTTTACAGAGGGCACTTTCACGCACCTCATACATAAAGCACAGAGTAAAAAACAACCATTCCCGAACTGTAACTGGAACTCGAATATAGGGAAGACCTCTAATAGGGCTCTACTCTAAGCCAGCACGCCGACAATTAACGCTAATTCAATGTAAAATTAATTATGAGTTGTTTTGAATCCAAATTAGGGAAATTATATTTCCCAAACTTTGAATTTGCTTTACTCCCACCATTTAGGAAAAGTCTTTCCAACCGTTTCGGACCAGCATCTTTGTAATTTTTAAAATAAATATATACTCGCTCCTCTGTTTAGGTTAAATTTCAATGAGTTACAAGAAAAATATTTTAAATGAATAAGCTCAATGGAACAACGGCATAGCTCAATTTTTTTACAATATTTAAAAAAATGTCTTTATCAGGCATGAGCCTTAATTTCCGTGACAGATTCTAAAAAATAAATTTTGGTAGCTTTCAGGTCTTTATTTTTCTGTTTCATCGCCTCGTATTTATTGATGTTGATATTTATGGCATTTGACATGTCCGCTGAAGAAATCAACGATTTTAAGTCGAGTTTTAACATTAATTTCTGTGGGTAAAGAACTTTGAGAACCAGAGGGTAGAGTTCTGATTTCTAGCCGATATTATGATGACTCTCACACATTTGTTTGCGCAATCCCTTTTTACAACGGAATTCTTACACACACCTCACAGATAGAACACAAGATAAAGAACAACCAGGGCTTGAACCCGGTGTGCCCAGATCACGGTGAAGATGTGGTACTCCTAGGCTAGGAAAGCAGGCTCGTGCTTTGTTCCAGTCTCATCCATTCGAAATCGAGGTACTTTATTTTTATTTTCTATATCAATTCTGAATAATAAATTTTAATAAATCAGGCCATCTTATGTGAACTGACTGTATAATAAGGTGCATTGATGATTCAAATCGATTCCTGTTTCGAAAATCATAAAATATTTTAAAGCAAAATTGTTAAAGTGCGACACGTTTTAAAGTAGCTGTGTTATATTGGAATAATTTAAATGGCAGCAATATTAAGTTGCTTGCGATTGACTTTCGTTTCTCAAAAACGGCAACAATTTTAGGAGATGATCTGATCTTAGTTTGTGTTGTGTCACATAATATTGCGATTTTAATTTGCGAAAATGTGATCAAAAGTTAGAAGATATAATCGTATAACAAATCCGTTAAATGGTTTCATGCCTATCATGTGCAGTGGTGAAAATATTTCAATTACGGGGAAGGAATGGAGAATTATCAAGTGTTACGAGTGAGTACTTGAGTGTAACAATTATTAATCAACTATGTGTCATTTATGAATTACAACAGAGATCTTTTGCAATGTATCTTGGAATCTGATATTTTTGTTTAATACTTTTATAACATTTAATAGTTCGTTTCTAGATTTTCATGAATAGTTTATCTTATAATGAGAATGAAATAGCAAACTTAATATTAAAGTAAAACTGATATTTCGAATAAAGTCAAAATCATTCTTCTCTAAAAACTGTTATTTAATATTTACTAACAAATAAAAATATAAAATAGCATTCTTGAAGTGGTTAAAAAATAGTTAGATACAGAAAAATGATGAATTTAACTGTATTCCAAGTATTTTGTTATTTTGAGGAAAAAAAACTTTACTGCTAATTTTTTAATATATATTTTGGTTATTTCGTAGTAAATTATTATTTTTTATTACTAGCAACTATAAATATACTCTACTGTCTAATCGAAATCTTTTTCTTAAATTAAATTAGAGCATTATGATTTTTCATGGATTTGGTAGACATTTGGTTAAAATTCGGTAACTATTTTGCAAGTTTTGTAGATATATATCTCTTTTTATTGTTCATTTTCATTTTTAGATACGCAATTAATTTAATAATTTTTTATACATTTTAAAAAGATCCATACATCACAATTATATTCTACCTACATATTAAAAAGTTGATGCTTTTTCAAAGTATTACAAGTGTCTTTCTTGATTTAAATATGTTTCTTATTTGAGTATGTTTAGATGAAAGAATTACTTACAAATGTAAAAAAAAAAAAAAAAAAAAAAAAAAAAAAAAACATATTTGTTTGTACGCAACTTATTTGTTCTTATAAAGTATTTATATGCCAACCCATAACCTTCTCGTATTTTATCATAACCTTTTTTTTATTTTAAAGATTTTTGTACAAATCATTTAAGACTGCGATTTTTAAATGATCTTGGGGAATATGAAGCACTGTGCATTCCTTTATAGATTGGAAGTTGTAAAATAGCTGACATATGCGAAAGTCTTCTCATGAAATTGTTTTCTTTCTGATCAAAAAGGGAAAACACAGACGCAACATTTAAAGTTTCTTTAGATTTTCTGTCTGGTGAAAATTAGTATTTTCTATGAACTTGAAATAAGAAATATTGCATGTTATAAATTGACTGAGAAATTAGAAACGATGCGTTCATACTCAAGGATAAATAAAATCATTTGCTCATGGAAATTCTGTTCTTTACTTTCTGTTTATTATAAATTAATATTTATTTGATTTTTTTCAAGATTTTTTTATTATTTTGATCTGAATTCCCGAAAAAACGCTGATTTTAGTAAGGGATGTCACAAATTACAGATTTAATATTTCTCACTCAAGTTTTTCAGCACCGGCTTTCTGGCATAGGGGTAGCGTGTCTTCCCTGTGATCTGGGCGTCCTGGGTTCGAGTCCCGGTTCGGGCGTGGTTATTCTTCTGTGTGTTCTATCAATGAGTTGTATGAATGTTTCCCCCTGTAAAAAGGGGTTGTGCAAGTGAATGTGTGTGTCATCTTCATATGAACTAGAAGTCAGACTTCTGCCCTCTGGATGCACAGGGGTCATTACCCTCAGAAGCTACAGCACTTCCTTTCTGTGGAACTACGGACACGATATCATCATCATCATCTAAAGTTTTGCAGTCTAAGTTTCTTTGTCTGCTGAGAGGCTTAGTTCGATTCCTAACTTGATTAAAAACTATTATCTATTAAAAAGATTCTTTTTAATGTAATTAATTTCTCTTGGAAATAATCCAAAATATTTTCATATCTTTACTTTATAACATGTCATTTACCTTTTTAAAAACTAAAAAATATATATTGCTTTAAATTTCTTCTTCTTAAGAACTCTAATTTATTTTCTTAATCAGGGAGTTCTTACAATATATTATAAAAAATAACCAGTATCTTATTTCACATTTTAAAAATACTACATCACATACATTTTTTTCAAATTTAGTTTTCGTTTACATCAACTATGGAGAAATGAAAATAGCAAATATTCAGCATTTGAACATGTATCTGTTCTATAATAGACATTAATTGGGAATGTAAGAAATTATTTGAAAATTTGAAAAACATAATTGGAACTAATTCATTATTTATTAGATAAAATATTAAGTTAATATAAGCAAAAACATTTATAGAAAAAAGACATAGTAGTAGTAAATAGACTATTCTTCTGGTTCTACTGGCATGTCCTTTCCTTTTTGTTCTAGTGATCTTTTGTAGTTTGTGCTCAGTAATTGTAGTTTCACATTGATTTAGAAGCTATAATTTGCTAATTTTTATTTCTTTGATCCTGGTTTATCTTTAAAGCACTAATTTCGCTGGATTTCTGGGCCACGAGGGTTCAATATTTTAGACGGAAGTTAGACATCTCACAAAAAAACTTTTGAATATCTGCCTGAGGGTGACCTTTCAGAAAGTTTTCAGTCAGGATTCGTAATTTTTTCAAAAAAATCTTTTTGCTTATATTAATATTTTTACTAATTGGGTTGTATTCTTCTATGTGTTAGTAGTAGCAGTATTAGCTCTATTTAAATACAATTGCATCTTTTTTTCGGTTTTATTCAGAAATATTTTTTAGTTCAGTTCAGAAATAATTTTTAAACTGAAATTTAATAAAATTTATATTTTTGATTCATTTCTTCTTATTATTTATAATATATATGAATGTATCATTTGGTTATTGTATTTCCTTATGTAGATTCGAATATTTTTTTATACAATCTCTTCATTGAATACACATAAAATAAATTTAAAAAAATTATACCGTAAACTTTTAAAGATATTTAAGAAAAGCCATAAAATTTATTGGCCTTCATCTGAGGTAATAATTTACATATCTTGGTTTTAATCTAAGCTGCGTCGTCGGCCAAGTCTCGGCTTCGAAACCGGTGGGTTTCAGATTCGAGATCCAATTCCGTTGAAAAACTTTGGTGCAAGTGGGTATGATGCACGTTAAATTAGTCTTGGCCAAATGTCCTCCCATTAGTATGGTATGAAGAGGGAGGGTAGTATCATTTCAGGTGTCATCCTCATCATCTGACAGCGGAACAAAATTACGAGATCCGTCTTAAAAATAACATTAGTGTTGCATCAAAATTGTTCGTTAATATAACTAAACTATATTTGGTTTTAATCCATTTCGTGTTTTATTATAAACTATTGTGATTTTGAATTATGTGAATCCATAAGTTGTTTGGAAGGAATCAGAATAAAATCTTCACTCTCGGTAGTAAATATTTATTTCTGAATCTAACATCTTTACTGCTATAGTATTCGTATAATTAAGTGTCCGGAATTTGCAGCCACAATATTTGCCTGCAGCAAGAGACATTCCACTAATTAAAGTCTTTCTGACGACTTGTTGCCTTGGATTCCGTTCGAATTTGCACTTTGATTGAAATCAGCAGTGAATTATTCTCTGCAATGTAGCATTCCGAGTAATTAACGGTATAACTGCGGGGAATTATAATTATGCAGTGATCTGGAAACACGACTGGGAACTACAACAAACAAGTGGATTACCAAGTGGGTTAGAAACTGTCGCAGTGACGTTCTCCGCTTAGTAATGGAGGCGAATTTGCAGCGTATTGAAGTGTGACAGAATATAAAATAATTAACAATAAATGTTCGACTTAGAATTTAATAATGAATTCCAAATCTTCATGACTTCCGGCGTTTAGGGAATGTCTGGTATTTAGGCATTATGCATCGATATCTAAACACTTTTCTAATTACGAGTAAATAGCTACGGTTTCAAAGTATTCGATAGATGAAAATCATTTATATGAATTCTCATCTTATAATGCATCTGTCATTTAGTTTTATACTGATATATTTAGAGCGTGGATTAATTTCCATCTAAGTTGTCACCAATTTTGTTTGATTTACTTTTACTTGTTCGAAATGAGCTTTTGAAAAGGGTATAATTTAATATGTAAGCAAATGTACCCTTGGTTATCCGAAATATTTAAGTGTGAGAGTTTTTAAACATATATAAATGAATTTGATTCGATTTATTTGCTGTAGGTAGATATAACAAAAAAGTAGTAAATTCTTGATTTAATTTTTTTAAAAATGCTATTATTTTGGAATGAATTTCTTTTTCTAAAATTAATAAGATATAATATAGTTTATGCCATTAATATAAATGTCTAAATCACGCATTTGAAAAAATAATTGAAAAGAAATTGAGTGAGATGTGTGTGTGTGTTTGAATCCTTTCTTAAAGTAAAACTTATAAACTTAATGATCGGAATTATTAGAAACAGATTATTTAGGTATTTTTTATTCTTTATTAACATTCTAGCTGATACCGGACACGTTACTGCCGCAGAAGAAATAATTTTGGAAATATCGTTTGAAATTTCAAATAAGTATCTTGTTTACTTAGGAGTAATAGAAACAATATTTATTTTCTTATTGACAATGAATACGCTTATAACGACGCATAAATAACATTTATTCTATTTTTTGACATCATTATTCAAGTGCTTTAGGGTAGACCATATTTTTATTTCCGCATTTAGCCAAAAAAAAAAAATCTGACTCATGATCATTCAACATAAAACATGCCACATGTAAAATATGCAGTTTCTAGGTTCAGTCCGAGAACCTGAAGCTATTGAGTTTGCATCTTGTTGATGGTCATCCGGAAAACAAATAGAATTGGGAACTGCAGTCGTCTGAAATCAAAACGCATGTCGGTAGGAATATTGAAAATGAACATACGTTTTCCATTCGACTTTTCTCTAATAATAATTTTATCCATTCTCTACGCATGTCTACTGCTTTTGATGCCTTTTATCTGTTATCACATAAATGCCGTCTTTCAATTCTTGCCTCGTGTTGATTTTGAGATTCCAAATCATGAAAGTTTTCAATTCGTAAAGGATCATAGCTCCCTTGTTTTTCCGCTTTTGTTTGAGAAACTTGAATTCGCTTATTTCTATCAGCTGCACTGGAAGATCTACTAAGTGATAAACGTATTGATGGCTTATTTTGTGACAAAGAAATTAATACAATATACGCTTGTGTAACCAAAATCGTGTTTGTCGATTCACTGAATAAATAAGAAAAAATATTTTTTGCACTGAAAACTCCTTCTATATGTAATTTAGACTGATCGATATTCATAACAATAATTCTATTTTCTATGTTGGAGAAGCTCAGAATA
The DNA here is from genome assembly GCA_026543055.1 of Argiope trifasciata. NCBI lineage: Eukaryota > Metazoa > Arthropoda > Arachnida > Araneae > Araneidae > Argiope > Argiope trifasciata. The sequence goes on from JAPMOQ010036084.1 coordinate 450,812, forward strand.
ATATGGTGGCTTATCGCAGCCAAAATATTGTGTACATTGAATTATAACTTGTGCCACTCACTAATGAAAGGAAAAAATATATGGTTTGCCCTAAATTTTTTCGATTTCATTTTACTCGCATTAATTAACTTCGTTGATAATTTCATTTTGTCAGACATATGTGTAATTAAGTTCGAATAGCATGTGCCGTTTACTGTTTATCTTGTGTCAAATGAAAATTTTAAAGTAATGTCGAATCATAGAAACATACGAAATATTTGTGAATTTTATTGCGTTCAAAAAAATGCCACTAATTCTATTGGTTTGTTCGGAAAGTAATTTCGTTTTTTTTAGTGAAAATGAAAGACGATTTTCGTATAATGAATAAATATTTTATTGAATTAAGTATTGGCCATTCTGATCCAACACCCTTTGCCATCTTTCTGGTAGTAGCATGATTCCACGCTCATAAAATTTTTGGTCTTTGCTGGCAAAAAACTGATCCAGGTGATTTTTGGTATCTTCATTTGAGGTAAAGGTTTTACCGTCCAAAAAATTTTGCAGGGACTGGAACAAATAATAATTCGAAGGCGTCAGATCTGGAGAATATGGTGGATGTTGCAGTGTATCCCATTCAAGCAGTAAAAGCTTTTGGCGAGTGACCAAACTTGTAAGAGGTCTAAAAATTATCTTGGTGGAACACTACACCTTTTCTGTTGATTTATTCTGGCCTTTTCTGTTGAAGTGCATCGTTCAGTTTGTCCAGCTGATGATAGTAGACTTCTAATAGTTGTGTTATCCTGTAAAAGCTGGAAAAAAACCGATTCCTTTAAAATCCCACCAAACAGACAACATCACCTTTTTTTGATGGATATTGGCTTTCGAAATGCTTTGAGCCGGTTTATCTTTTCTGCTCCATGATCATTTGCGTTTGACATTGTTATATACAACGCATTTTTCGTCCCCAGTAATGATGCGCTTCAAAAATGGATAATTTTTGTGACGTTTGAGGAGCGAATCACAGACATCAACGTGACGACACAAATTTCTCTCCGTGAGAACATGGGGAACCCATATATCGAGCTTCGAGGTTAATGCCAGGCCTTTCAGGTGGTCATAAACAGTTGAATTCGATAACTTTAAGATCTCACCGATCTCACGTGTTGTTATTCACCGGTTTGCATCAACTAATGCCTTTATCTTGTCTTTATCAGCTTCAACCGACCTTCCAGAACGTAGTGCATCTTCGACATCAAAATTGCCCGATCAAAATTTTGCAAACCAGTTTTGACACTGGCGTATTGTCAACACAACTTCTCCATACACTTCGGTTAATTTCTTTCTGGTTTGAACAGCATTTTTACCTTTTCTATAGCAAAAAAGTAAAATCTGACGAAAAGGCTGCTTATTGCTCCCCATATTTAAAAGGGCAGCAACCAAAAGCTACTGCATAAAATCAATTGAACCTTTTCACACACAAGCCTTGCTATATCACTTCTCAAAACATATAATGATTATGCTGCTTAAGTGTGAAGTTGAGTTCAAAAAAATACAATTAAATCCTCTGTCGGGAAAAAACGAAATTACTTTCCGAACAACCTAATAATAAGCCTATAAACCTTCAAGCAAGTGCAAGTAATAAGTTGAAAACGATTTATCACAATCAAATGAGTGGAACGGTAATGAATACAATGTGAACAATTTCTTTTTATCATTAGATAAAAAGAACAATTATTAATTACAAATCCATATTAAATGTATTAAAATAGTACAAGATAAAGCTGTAATGAGTCATTTTTTTTCTGTTTAAATTAAGAATCAGTCCATATTCTAAACGAATTATCATGGATATTATTACCCCAATCATCTCTGTTTAGAAAGTTGAGTTAACGCATAATCAGGAATCGAGTGTAACTCGAATTTCAGAGGTGAATTTCTAAATAATTGACTCTTAATTAGTACTATTATGATATTATTATTGCTTAAAATATTTGACACACCACAGTAAAATTTTGATATTTAGATTTTGAACGATCAATGTTTTTCAATAGATTTAATCTAATTTTTAAACATTTTAATTAAGTTAATTTTTATTTTCAAACTCTGTTTCTCAATATTTTAAATACAGGGGTTTACTTAAGTTGTACGTAGATATTATGTTTATTTTCTGCATATATCCTATCGATGCTACAATGTAGAATAATTTATTTAAAAAAATAAAGTAATAGAAAAAAAATCTTAAATCATATTTTTTAAATTAAATAATTTAAGACATACCAAGTCTCAAATATGATGATGCGTTTATTAGGAGTAAATGCTATAATATATAAATTCCAATTTTAAAATGGTTCCTTATTAAAGCGCATTGACAAACATTGTGTCATTTAGAAAAAGAATTTAATGCTTTTTCTCTATTCACAGAATAATGTAATGTTTTTATTTTTTGTTTATAAATCATTTTTCTTTTTCCAATCAACATCGATTGTGAAATGTTATCACTGCAATGAGTGAAATTTAAAAATAATTATTTATATTCCATTGTTTTTACATTCAATCGCAATGTTAATACAATCAAATCTATTCATGAGATTTACCTTGTGTATGGATAATATACTGAATATGAATGCTCTAGAATGAAAAATTACGAACTAAATTATTCATCAAACATAAGAGCAATTAAAAAAGTGGTTTTTAAATTTTAGAAATATAAAATAGTTTTATTGTATTAAATGATATGTATCATTTTACTGAATTTTAAAAATAGCAATATTTTTTCTATTCACTAAATAATATATAACTTAAATATTTGCTGTTATATCCCAAAAGGGACATATGATTTTATTCATTGTTTATATTTTAATTAACACATTTGTTTGGATTTGATTTCTTATTTTTTTCCTTTCTAGGAAACCTTGCATCTATTTTTGTATTTATTATGTTTATTGCATTAAAAAGTGAAATATATACATATAATTTCTTATTATACATGAATTTTACTCTCTGAATTTTGTATTCCCTTTAATTTTCCATTCAATACTATTCTACTAAGCATTAATATCTTTTGCTGTCAATATTTGCAAATATAAAAGCATTATGTATTTAATAAATGCTATTTATGAGCGAAAACTTTAAATTATTTCTCGTTGAAATTCAATTTTGCTTTTCTTTTGTGCTATTCTATTTAGACGATTTCGGAATATACTTTGTCAAGTTGAATGTTGACGTTAGATAAATCCTTTTTAAGTAAAATTATAAGATGTAAAATTTTAATTAAATTATGTCAAGCATATTATTTCTGTTATTTGCTTACCAGAGGTTTATTATTTAATGAATATTTCTTGTATTTGATGAATATTTCTTCATACTATCTCTTGGGTGATTTTTGAATGAATGATGAATGAAAATATATCTCGAGAAAATTTCATATATGATTCCAATTATTTTTATTTTTATATGAAATATGATCACAAACATGTTTAAATATCAAAACAATCATAATACAGGCAATTTCAAATCAAAACTCTATTTATCCTTCCATTTTAAGGCAAGATCATGTTAATTTTCTGATTGAGCTAAGCTTTCAATAAAATTCTAGAAAGCATTGATTTATAATTATATTTGTAATTAAAACTCTTACAAAAATTCAAGCTAGAAAAAAATTATTCAAATTAAACGAATACAAAATCATTATAAATAAATGCTACAAACAATAAAAACTGCCATAATGATACTGAAATCTGGAAGATGAATACTGGTTTTTTTATTTATATATTTATTAACTGGTCATACAAATGATATTTATTTTTATCTCTAATCACCTGATATGGCTATATTCCATAGAGATTTTAACTAACTTTTATTATACACGAGCACACACAATATATATATATATATATATATATATATATATATATATATTATAAATTTTCTATCACATCGTTTTGAAATTTTGGGAAAAAAAAGTGAATAATTCATATTTAGGAACTTAAAAGGCATTAAAAACAGCAGCGGTAAAAATCATCTAATAAAAATGTGTCTAATAATAAATTTAAAATCTACTTTTAAAAAAGATTGAAAATGCAAGTATTTCACTTCAAATAAAAATCATTATCCTAATTATATTTTATAATAATTGGGCTGATAAAGAAAACCTATTAATTATCTTCCTTCATAATATTTTTTATTAAAATCCCTACACATGTATAGGCAATTAAAAGGGATCAAACAGCTGAACTTAACATTTTGTGGCCTTTATTTCTTTCAGTTTTTCTTTTGGTAAAAAATATCACTTTTTAAAACTTAAGAGGAGATAAAATCCTTTTAAACTTAGAAGAAAAGCAATAACAGAGGGCTAATTTTCACAAAGAGAAAAAAAAATACTCCGAGTAGTGTACTTCTCATTTTCTTAAAAAAAAAAAAATACCAAAGAAGAGAACGGGAAAGAGAAAAGTGAAACGAGGAATATGAAAAAAAGGAGGAGCAGTGAAAAAAATGATTTCGTGAGATGTATTCTAGTAGAACAATAAAAGTATATTCCCTTGATCCTCATAAAGTAAGAAAAAAGTCATACAGAATAAGAAATAAGCTACCCAGAGCGATGACAAGACTTAACTCACTAGGGGTGGAAAAGGCAGTCTTTACTGCACGCGACAAAATAGCCTAGAGCATGCGCGCCACTAGCCGATCCCCCTCTCGATTCTACTATAAAACCTTGAAACGGGAGTGAATAGACTCACTTTGTCGAGGGAAAGTTTGCTGTTAGTTTATGACGGGAGCATATCGACTTTGGCTCGCTTGGTGAATTGGTTGTACAAATTTTAATTCTTCATTTTTACTTCCATTTATTAAATTTTAACAATTGCAGAAAAATTTGAATTTTTTTAATTGACTTGATAAATTTTATTAGTTTTATTTATTTAATTTATGAATTTCGTGCCTTTGATTGTCATTGTAATTTATAATACACTTGAAAAAGGATAAAAGAAAATTTCATAGAATAATAACTTTTTTAAGTGAAATAAAACTTTTATCTTTGGATTAAAAATTTTAGATATTTTTTAAGTGATTTTTGTCATATTTATTGAAAAAAAATGAAGCATATCAATGAATAATATTTTATACATATAAGTTAAATTTGAGAATAGAACTATGCGAAGATAATTATTCTTTTACGAATATATTATCAAAGCGATTTTGAAACTGAAATATATCCATTGAAAATACTGTGCAAATTTAATTATCAGTACTTGCACAATAGTATTAAGCTAAAAAGAATTTTTTAATAAACCTGTTGAACAAAATAGAGAAATTTTCTCAGAGTTCAATAAAATAGGATTTTGTTGATACATCTGATATCCCATACAAGATAAAGAAATTGTTAAATCTTTATTTGAAAAACTTTTTAAAAGATGTCAGATGTTTTAAATTTTGGAAGTGAAATAAAATCAATGGTGCTTACTGGATGACAGAACTTATCGTTTCGGAAGATATTAACATTATCTAATTCATGTTTATGAAAATGATTAGATACTCTTTATATAAACTTTGAATATTGCAACATGGATCTTGATGAGATTCTCCACGATGTTGGAGATTATGGAAAGTACCAAAAACTGATGCTATGGTTTGTGCTTTTACCTTCGCATTTACCTTTTGGGACTCATTATTACAGTCAGGTATTCATGTCTTTGACACCTCATCATTGGTGTCGCGGAGCAACCAGCACCGTTGACTTGAATATTACATATAAACCTTTGACTATGTGGTCAAGAAGTGATGAGAATAAACTCAATCCAAGTATCGCTGAGTGTTACTCGTTCAGTAACAGAACTGAAAGCGATTCTATGAATATATCAACAGAAACATTATCTTGCAAATACGGGTATGCTTACGATAGAAGTGAGCTATATGAAGATGAGTCAATTGTTACTATGGTAAGTATTTTATGTATTCAAAAATTTTTTGATGTCGTCTTAACAGTTTAGTTTAATATATTACAAGCTTTATGTTGAATAGTATAAAACGGACTTATTTATACATTTTATTAAAAAAAGGAGTGATTTTGTAAATTTGAAAACTTTCGAATTTTTTCTAACTCATGTTATTTGAAAATATATATATTTATAATATCAGAAAAAACTACAAAGTTTTACAATGATATTTCATTTCTTTTTACCTATGGAGATGTATTTAGATTCATTAAATTTCACGTGCGAGTAATGTTTATTGATGAAGTAGCGTAAAAAGTAATCTATAATATGTTTACGATAATAAATTATATATATTGCATTGGTCTTCATTTCCAGGTCAAGTACTTAAATTTATAAATTTAAGCAGATATCATACAGAAATTTATCAATTTTGTTCTGAATCACAATTATATATAAAATCTGAATTTTTAAATCTTTTTTTTTTTTTAAAAAAAAGCACATGAATTTAAAAGCTTGATTTTTAAAATAAATTAATACTCACATTTTGGAAATAACATTAGCAGTAATTATTATAAAAGAGTAATGGTACGTTTTAATACTATGAATTATTAATTTTTACAAAATAATTTCACTTAAGTTGTTACTATTGAGATTAATATATAGATTAATAAATACTTAAATAAAATTCTGAAACGTATGAACAATAATAAACAATTTCCCATCTTGTTTATATTATATTTTAATTTGCGATTGTATTAAAAGTTATATAACACTCCAAAAAGTAGTATATCTTAAATGAGGGATTTAATAATCTTCAAATCATTTTCTTCCCTTTTATAGCTTATATTTTATATTTAACGAAACAAATCTTACATGTTTAATAAATTGAATTATAAGCTGTAGATGCATATATTTATAAAATTAAAGAAATTCCAACTTCTTAAATTTCATTTTTATTGATTAAATCCTTATTAGTTTCATCCTATTTAAGAATATCAGCAGGTATATGAAAAAAAAATTCATTTAATAAATATAGAAAATTTCAAACTGTACAACACTCTGAATAAATTCCTTTCAATAAAATTCTTATTTTCTTATACATTCTGCATTTGAATAAACTAAATAATTGAAAAATTCTTTTAAATATCTTATAAAAATTGTTTATCGAGTTTTCAAATCTTATAATTGTTTGAGTAATACTCTTACTTATAAATAGAATTTGGAACATTTTAAGTCATATACTTTTAGAATTATATTGAAAATTATTTTTGAACATGTTATTGTTACCAACATAAAAGTGAATACATTCAGCACAGTTTTCAATCAATATTTATATTTAAATAAACGGGAATTCAAATATTACCTATTCGTTTCATTAATTCTTTAATTTCCTTCCAATTAATTTTTACAAGTAACTAATTGTTTCTAAAAGTTACGACGTGTCCCTTTGTGCATTTACATTTAAAACTACAATAACAATTTTATGTTCTCTTTCCTTAATTTATTTTAGATAATACTGTTAAGCAGAATAAAAGCTTATTTTAATTACTTAATAATGAATAGCATATTTGTAATGGCATAAATATTAAATAAACGAAATTATTGATTTGGAAATATATTTATCGTCATCAAATGAACATACATGAACTGTTTTCTTATAATTCTTTTTTTAATAAAAGCAAGTGATATTAGTGAAGAAAATTTTATAATTTATCATAAAATGTCACCTATTCAACTAGATATTAAAAAAAGTGTATGTTTAGATAGTTTAGCAGAAATGTGTTTAATTTTATAATAGCACAATTATATTTTATTCAATACTTTTTATTTGATAATTCAAAATATATATAAAAATTTAAAATATACTATTTGTCAAATAGACGTCACATGGAAGTCTTAAGTCTCTAAAAATTCAAAACCCTCTTTCTGCAGAATATGAGAACAAATATTTAAGAGCTCTAAAAATATTTGAGTCCTAAGATAGGAATTTGCCAAAGTTGAGCCGTAAATCCGTAGCAAATGCAAGCAAGCAAATAATCCAGAGAAAAGTTGAACACGGATTTGCCGTCTGCGTCAAGAGAGAAAGTATTTCTTACTTTGAAATATTTCTGAGAGTTATTGTCGCCAGTCTTCGAATTTCTTGAATAGAGATAGATTCCTTCACTATGTATAAAATAACTTACTTATAAACGAATGTAACTGCATTTTCATCATGTGAGAGCATGGTCTTGTTTCCTTAGAAGGTTTTGAATAATTGAAGGCAACAAATCATTGAAGCTCCAAACTGCGTAGGCAATAAATAATGCATGAATGACAATATTCATCGACATCTTTTAATCGCATATATATATAATATACTTGCTTTTATCAATATTGCATTATTATTATAAATGCTTTTTTGAAAGCAGATGAGCTTTTAAAAGGTTCATCTGCTTTTACTAGCATCGTTTTATTATTATGTATGCTTCTTTGAAAGGCGATTTATTTTTCAAAGGTTGTCTTGTTTTTATCGGAATTGCTTTATCATTGCGTATACTTCTTTGACAGCATATGCGTTTTTAAAAGGTTGACGTAGAACTATGGTATCATTGCTGTTATTCTTATGAAATGTAATTTTTTTCGGGGTAATTTTTTTTCTGGAGAAATTTTAGTTTTTATATTGTGTTCAAAAAACTTCATTCGCGTTTAATAACAGTTTTAACAAAAATATGTTCTCTTTGCTCCAGAAGGGAAATATCATTACATTAATTATCAAATAAGAAACACTGAAGGATTTGATTCCTGTTTTAAGATAAATACATTATGAAACTGATTTATGATCTCAGAAATGAGAAAAGAGCAGTTTATCTTCACAAAAATATTGATCTCATAAAAGTTATATATATATATATATATATATATATTAATATGATTAAGAATTTATCTATAGATAGTTTGACATTTAGAAATAGCATATATAATAAAGAGATATCGATCCTCGTGATTGTTTTAAACTGGTTAATGACTTAAAAATGTTTTCACATGATAACTTGAAATTTGTGATCGTAGATTTCACCATATTTGTTTTAGTATTTTTAGTATCCTAATATCATGTAAAGTTATAATTTAATATTCTATAAATTTTAGAGTGAATAGGACTAAAACTAAGTAATTATTTTATTTTAATGAGTATAACTCATAAATTTTTTTGTGATAAAATTTATCTTAAAGATTATTTTTATGTATTGAATCAATTAAATAAAGATAGATTTTTCTAAATATAAAATTTCATAAAAAGTTTTAAAATGTAAATTCACCTACTAGTTATAAATGTCAAACACTGATTTTGCTACACGAATATGAATGCATTTACTATATTTTCACAGAAAAATTCTGTGTCATATCTAAAAATATTTATAACTTGATTTATTCTCTAAATTGAAGTCAATTTTGCAACTTTAAAACAATTTCGCATATGAATAGCCTCGTATAAAATAACCAAAATCAACTTCTAATAACTGTTAACGACTAGTTTGAGGACCAGCAGTACCATCAATAAAAAATGACTGCATTTAATATCACTTCAATCCTTTTTAAACAACTTAAAGTTCCTTATAATTATTTTAAAGCCAAAATTGTGACATAAATTGAATTTTTTATTTTTTCTTACCCTTTTTCTATTCACTTTGTACATGTTTTTACCTTATAAAGTCAAAATCCATGACATTACAGTGACCTTAAGAATTTTACTTTTCCAATAAGTAATCTTTTAATTGTTCAGTGTTTTTCTCGGTACTGTATAATTAGTTTATTATCTTTTTAAAGCTTACGGACACGGAGCATAAATCTTATTATTCGTTACAGTAAAGTTTTAACATATACGGGCCAAGTAAATAGGCAATCATGACCGAAATTAATTTATTTACACAATTTTAACTTATATTTAACATTGAACAAGCGACACAAACAGCACTTAAAAAGAGTATAACACAATTATCCTCCAGAACGTAGATGGCTTTGCGTATGCTTAGTTAATTAGCTTCTCAAGCTTAATTAGCTTAGCTTATAAAATTCCCAAATAAATCATCGTACGGCGGCTGATTAGCATGTTACAGCAGGAAAGTAGATGAATGTTATTCCTACCTTTAGCAGCAAAAAATACATTGATGAACGAATGCATTCATTACAACGTAAATATTGTTGAAAACGGTAAATCAAAAATCTAAAGATATAAATTTTAAAATTAAGAAAATATATTTGTGAGGGAATAAAACTGTCTAAATTTTAAAAAAAATGAATTTAAGAAAACTGTTTTTAAAATTCTTCATGAAATATATTTACAGAAATTATTGAAGAGTAATTAATATAAAAATTAATAGACTCAAAAATGCATGTCCCTAACTTCCATAGAATATTTCTGACAAACTTGAATGCTATAAATCAAACACGATTTAAACCACATTCAAATATCGACATACATTGAGATTGAGATGAAATAAATTTAATTAATCCTATACGAATCATAGTTCTAATACAATGATTCAAAGCTAATTTGTTATTTAATGATAAGAAATAGACATTTTATTTGATTTTTAAGATTTTTCATGGCAGCGATTATAGAATTCAGAACGATTAATTAGAAATTTCCTAAATGCTTAAGAGATTTCCTCGAAAATACTGAATTTGAAAATGCGCATAACTTGTTTTATAAACTAGGATGTCTTAATGTTATAATCACCATTTGATCATTCTAATTAAATCCTACATTTCTCATACTCATACTATATTAACACATTTTTTAAATGAGTGGTTTAAAAAAAGTATTGGCATTTTGCTGAGTATGAATATATTTCCTTGTAATTTTATTTACTTGAAAAAATTGAATATTACCTCATAGCAAAATGAAACGATTATTTATGTAGAAACTTTATTCATTTTGGAAATACGATTAACTTTAGTGAAATGTTTTATGCATTTTAGTGATTCAAACGAATATGGAGAGCTATGATATCTTCCACACTTTTTTATATAGTTTGCTTGATTAATGGTATTGAAATCTAAAAATAATATTCCTTTATTAATAATATTTCAAGTATTGAAAAATGTTATTTATATTAGGCATCGTATGGCTGTGTTCAAATATTTTAAAAGAACGCTACTTTATCCTTGAACTGCGGCATATCTTCCCATACTTGGGAAAAATTGTTACATGTTGAAGCTGTTCCTTTTGAAACTTGGAAATGATTATCAAAATAGCCAAAATGAAATTATGTACTTGAGACAGAATTAAAACAATTTAAGCTCCGCATTTTCTTGAGAGACGGAATTTATGCATGGCAACTCAATACTAAAAGTCAGTAGATTCTTGAATGAATGTGTAGAAAAAAAAAGCAAAAGCAAGTTATTTTCATGCTTAAAAATAATGGAAGAAAATCCTTTAATACCAAAAAAGACAATAATAAAAAAATTCTGAGTTTATTACAAATTAGTGAACGAAAAATTTAATGGCTGTACTTAATTTTTTTAAGATATTTGGTCTGATAAGCAAGACTCAATAATAATTGAATACATACACTTTATTTCATTCTTTAAAAATTTTAAAGGTTCTTGAAATTGATGCTAAATTTCATCAAATTTTGTTTTGCATGTATTTTTGAAACGAAGTAAAAAAATAATGATCACAAGCCCAAGAAAAAAAGTCCATCCAGAAAACATATGCTTATTATATTATCCAATAATTAGGGATATTATTTCCAATGAAATTATACCAACCAGGTTAAATAGTAATAAATATTTGTGAGAATTATGGGAATACTTTCTGCTTAGTATCCATATTTCTACACAATAAATAAAATATCGCAATAGTAAGAGTTGATTTATGTTTCTTGATGATGAATTCAACCAATACTTGCTTCTGTCTAGCAGAATTTGCCTTAAAGCAAGAAATTATCTATGTATCAGATTCAGGATTCAAGTTCTCTTAATCCCAAAAAGTATATTGGCATTAAAGGAGTATTATTTGGAGCATTTTATGACCGTTATAATTATATCAATGAACGATGTGAAAGCTAGTCTATAAAATGAACTGGAACAAAAAATTAAAACTTAAATCGCTTTTATTAGAACATTGAAGACGAAAGGATGCATCTAGAATTTAAGCATAAAACATTAATATTTTCTATTTCTATTTCATATTGCAGTGCAAAAATAAAAGTGTTTAGATCCATTCAAGGTACTAACGGTATTTTTTAACAAAAGCGTCTTCAATAAACAATTAAACCCGATTTCTGAAATTACTTTTTGTACATCAATTATTACAGTAGTAGTATAGTATATCTTTAGATTTTGTTATATATTTTGAGTCATTGGACAAAATGCTATTGTTTCATGACACTTATTTATTTTTTCAAAAAAGGCATTTATTTGAAAATCCAACAATTTATTTTTTTGCTAGGCACTAAGTTTTTTTTTTTTTTTTTCGTAAAAAATACTCGTAAACTTTTTAAGTAGAAATTTACAGTACTTGTAGAACCCTAAAATTCTTTTACATAATTTTAAAATGGACATTAAATTGGGCTCAAATACATCAATTACTTCAATTTTTTACTAACTCAATTAATGCCATTTACTTTCTTAAAAATTTGAAATCAGCAGTGTAATATTTTCCTCTAAATATAAACAACTACTATATATATATATATATATAATATAATATACTTGTGATAAAAAAATTCCATGACACAATAATTTTTGATATGTGTTTACTGTATATTTAAAATATACTAATTTTTGACACACACACATACACACATATTTATAATATGTTTGTGATAAACAATTCCAGTACAGAATAATTTTCTATTTATATATAATTGCGATAAAAATTTATTGCATATTTTTTGACAACGCTGGCTTCATGTAGGATAATTTTATATTCTGTTTACAAAGTTTCAAAAATTTTATTCAGTATCCTTTGTTTTATTTGTTTAGAATATCTTTATGCACGCTATTTTATGTATGTTCCCTTTTTCGACTTCATTTTAATGTATAAACGCCTTTAAAGGAAAATTTGATAAACTTCTTCGACATAACGGCATAAAATTCTTTGCAATAAAGAAATGAGTTAGTGAATGATAAAATGTATCTAACTACAGGTGATAAAACGTTTGCCATTGAAATAAATTTGGTGGCCTATAACTTTCAAAGATAATTTCTTAAAAGAAATGTTTTTATTGCCTCTTTCCGATATCGGTTTAATTGGAATCTCCAAAGAAATTCACTTATTGCCTAGACCAGATCATATTTATGATGATGGAGTTAATTTTTCTGAAAATTATATAGTTATAGAAAGGAAAAAAGGAAGCTTTTGCTCCTGGCTGTTATTTAGTTTTATTTTATCTCTTCGGCCGTTTGTGTTTGAATTCAGGAGTGTTGATTGTAATAATACTATTTCAAATGAATCAAAAATGATAAAAACGTGGAAGCAAAGATATTATTATCTGTGGGTTTATTGTATTTCCAATGAAGTGAGATTTAATGAAATGTTCTGGGACATCATTCAGAGAGCCATTAAATGAAAATATTAATTAACACATTACTTAAGAGATCTCGAAATTATTTAATCTCGGAAAGTTGCTGCAGGAATTCTTTGAGCAGACTTTTGTGGAATGCTAATTCATGTTGGATCAAGAGTTTGATGTAAGAATTTTCCGTTTATGAAAGTTAACTTGCGAGGAAATGAAAGCCAGCATAAATTGTGTTTCCCAGATATTAAATAATAAAGCACTCAGTATTAAAGAATGGTCAAATGATTATTTGATGCCAAATAATCTGTGTATAGTTCTAAAAGTTTTCAGATAGATTCGAATACCTATGAAATGAGTTGCAATTAAATTTCATTCGCAACAATGAATGCTAATTGATTTTGATTGCAGTAATTGAAGGTTTAATTTTTGCAGAATTCTACCAAACTAGAAATACGTTTCAATACCAGTATCACTCCTTCCAAAAAAATTGAAGCAACGGCAAAAAATTGATAACTGAATATTATGTTAAAATATGTCACAGTTTATTGTATTAAAGATGTAATAGATGCTTGTCAGATGATTCAAAACGCCTCTTTCTTTTATGCTGTGGAAATTTTTAACAGTGAAAATGATAAATTCGAAGGAAGGCTGTTGATTGTCATGGCGCCTTTTTTATCTGAATAACTTTCAAGATATTGTATTATTTCTCTACATAATAAAAATATGTATCTGAAAACGACGTAAATTTAATAAAAAACATTAACATCGGACATATTTTATTAATCACTCATTTTTTTAAACTTGTAAGTTAATTATTATATTTATATGCATATAATTAATTTTTAATGCACACGCCAAAGTATTAAGCAGGAGTAACAAACTCTTAAAGAATGGCTTTTAGTATTAAAAAAAATCTTTATTAAAATCCACCTGTACTTTTGAATAACAAAGAACCATTCTATGACCTTGCAACTTAATTTTGAAAGTGGCTTTTAACTTCATTAATGAGATTTCAACTGAAAAAAAGATTCCTGGGGCGACTTTATATCTTCAAAAATATGCAGCAAAATCTTGATTTTCGGTTCACCTAATATATATATATATATATAATATTGCATTTTAAAACATTGATTTTTTTTACTACAGATTTCAGAAAAGCGAAATAAAAGAGAAGAATATAAAATGCAGTGAAAACCAGCTGAATGAATTTCATTTTTAAAAAATTCTTAAACATTTAGGGTGTTTTATTATATATTATTATAGAGATTGAAATCTAGCTATTCGAAATGATTGAGAAATTTTTAATTTTTCATGAGTACGTTAAATATTTATTGAAATATCAAGGGTCAAATATTATTTTTATTTAGACTATTTAGAATAAGAAAATACTGAATTCATTCGTGTACACTTCTAAAGGCATTACGAAGCAGATGGAGAGGATTTAGTATTAACATGCAAGTTTATCCATTCACTGTCACCAATCAAATACGAGTAATTTAATATTAATCATGCACAATTAGTATAGGATACTGAGCAATATCAGTATCGGAATTAGGTTCGAAATGGTCACGTAATTCTGCATTATCACTAGACGTAAATTATGTACGTATCTTAACATACCTTATAATACGTGGAGCATTATAGTTGATTATAGTATGGTAATACAATGCATCGATTTGGATATTGGTAAATCAGTATATGAAACAGCATTAGAGGTATAATATCAAGGTAAAATTTCTCTTTTAAAGTCTAGTTTCCAAAAATTGAGAGAAAATATTTTCTAACGTCAATCAATAAAGCTGTATTAGATTTATAAACCAAACATTGTATATGATTTTAATTTCAATTATTAAAACTCAATCTAACATCTGATATAAGAATATATTTGACGATAATTTATATAAAGTAAACGAAACCCATTCTTCAAAAAATATTAATATGAAAGTAAGGAAATTTATAACTTTGTTTTATTCCCTACGTTTATCAAATTTAAGGATTATTATATCGGATTACTTGAGCATAAGATTTTTCAAAATAACTTATTTTTAACAATAAAAGTAACTATGTAAAATAAATTTTTCCCCTCATATAATGGTACATTTCTAATTTGCTGTTTTAAAATGCATGACTTTGAAGTTAAATAGGCTCAAGTATCAATAAAATTAGTTGATGTTATCGTGCAATGAGATAAGAAACAAATTTTTTTATTTAAAAAATGTACTTTGTTTTTTTATTATATTTTAATTACTTTTGCAACGCACGCAATGCTTTTCAAAACAAAATAAAATTGGCTAATATGATGCATGTGAATTGAGATTAAATTCCTTATATGTTTATACTATCTGAAATTATGAATTTTTGAAATTATTAAGCAATATGACGTTTCAAAGAAATAATCTGAGCATTTATCATTCCAGATACTTACTTTAATCCTTTCTTTCTATGCATATTTTAATTTTGATAACGAAACATTTTTCAAATTAAATGTTAATATTCAGTATAAATTTATGTGGGTAGCAAAATCAAATTTTATAGCAACAAGCAATAACTTAAAAAATGATTTATATATATATTTTTTAAATAACCAATCTCTAAAATTATGTAGACTGAGCAATTAAGAATACAAATCTTTTTTCTGTGTGCAGTTTTTGAGAACTATTTTTTTATAAGGTTGGAGAATAATATTTTTTATCGCGGAATGAAACATTTTTATAAATATATATATATTAAACCACCAAAAAAATCTTTAAATTATCAGCTGCAATTCACTGTTGAAAAAATTAAATTAAAAATATTTATATTCTTATAGAATTAAAAAAAGGTTAAATAAATGACTGTAAATTTACATCAATCGAAAATATAACTTGGTATATTAAGTGCCGTTTGATTTTGTATGACTGTTACTATTTAGTTCAGCATGCTATTCACGTATACTTTCAAAATTCCTCCTTGTAAATTATATTTTAACTATTACGAAATATCTGTTATGATTATGTATATCGATATTAATCAAACATTAACCTAGTCTTTTAAATGCTGTTTTTAAATAATCTTTAATGCTTCGTTCTTTTTTTAGAATATATTACCACAAAATGTATTGGATTAGAATATTTAATGTATTTGTAAGAAAACTTGATGGAAGACACTTTCAGTAATAATGTCGTTAAAGACCGCATAAAAGGACAAAAAAACCATCTTTATGAAAATTACCCTGCCAGTTGTTATATTCTTTGAAAATTGTCTAACAGATCATGGCCCATATCTTTTCTTTATAAATGATCCAAAATAAGCCGATTGATACACAAATTAAGGGAATAACATTATCATTAAATTGAATGTAAGATTTTTAACCGCTATCTTTAGTATCAGAAATCGTTATTTTAAATAGAAGGACAAAATATATTTTTCGTT
Organism: Argiope trifasciata; assembly: GCA_026543055.1. Taxonomy (NCBI): domain Eukaryota; kingdom Metazoa; phylum Arthropoda; class Arachnida; order Araneae; family Araneidae; genus Argiope; species Argiope trifasciata. The sequence goes on from JAPMOQ010036084.1 coordinate 467,637, forward strand.
AGTATATTAATTTTATTCCGATTTATTATCACAAGGCATAATGATACATGACAGCGACATTACAGCCCCAAATGCATCGTTATTTTGACATAATTTGCAGTATTGTGAGATTCAACATAAATCCAATTAAAATCTCCCCATATCTGAATACATGTCCATTATTATATAAATTGAGAACGTGGTTTCTATCATCCCCAACCAGATACAAATCCACCATTAATGGAACGTTCACAAGCTCCGACTCTTAGCATTTTCTAA
>JAPMOQ010036084.1:477894-541538 GCA_026543055.1 Argiope trifasciata
GATGTAATAAATAAATATCAGAAATTGAAATTATCTTTGCAATTCTAAATTTTTGAAATTTGTTTTAGCAATACATTGTGATACAGAAGCAAATAAAATGCAATACATTGAATAAAAAAAGTAATCAAACACATATTTCTCCTATTTATTGCAGGAAATTTACCGTTTCTGATATACTAATATATTATTCATTTCCTTAAAGATAGCCAACGATATTTTACCCTCTATAATATTGATGCATAAAGAGACACGAGTACAGTGTCTTTCCTTCTAACTCACAGAATACATGTTCCAAAAAAGGAAACAAAAATTGATAATCATGACCTCACAGCATGGTGACATTTTCCAGCAACTTCACATGCTATCGGCTTTTAACTTAAAATGCATATAATAAAATATGCATATTGCTATCGGCAATGCTTAACCGCCGAGCCGTACCACTTTTCGAAGATGCATAGCGATTCTCGATTCGGACGCTCAGCAGTCATTCATCTTGAAATGTTTCTTGAGTGTCTACAGAAAGATGTGCCTACGAGTCCTATTGGCTGATTAGCATAGCATTAAGGCGCACGTCACAGAGATAAATGAATACAGAAGTACCCTCAAGAGATTCAGAACAGTCGAAAACGGTGGAACGAGGGACCGTATACTGATATGCAGACATGAAGCTTTATTGAAAACATATACATTGTTTTAAATGAATATGCCAAATACGTTTAAAGAATGATAAATTTGAGGGAATTATGATAGATTTATTCCTTCTTAATATAACTGTTGCTTTCAGTTGAAAAAAAATCGCGTTATTGCCGCAAAAGAACTAAACTTGGAAATAAAGTTTTATAATTTGAAATAGTAATGTTTAATTAAGAAAAATAGGAAAAAATTCTTGTCAGCAATGAATACATTCATTGAAATTGAATGATGCATTAAGGAGAAACATAAATAGGATTTATTCTATTTTTATTATTTTATTCTAAAAACAAATATTCATTTTTATGTATTAGATTTGTGTATTCTTTTAGAATTGTAAAACTTGGTGTTGTTTCGGATTGGTAATGAAAGAAACTATTTATTGTACCTCGTAATTCGTTTAATATTCATTCAGAATTCTCAAGATTAATATTAGAAAATATGATTAAAATATTTTCTTTTAAAATTGATTAAATATAGAAAAAATATTTATGCCATAATTTTTTTTGATATAATTCAATTAATAATGGTTTAAATGATGGAACAATTTGTGTAGTCTAATTGTTCAAACAGACACTGCAAGAACATTAAAATTTTATTAAATAATTAATTAAAATTTCAATTCTTCACTCTAATAATGTTGTCACCTCAGAGAACAACTGACATAGCATGTATGAACAACATATATGAAATATAAACCTCTATTTTGAATTTAGTATCTTTACTGAATCTGTTGTCTGCTTGGCAAGTAATTTTGACAATACACCTTGGTTAATAGATACAGTAAAGAGATCCATTTTTTATATATATATATTAGATCATTTCACTATGCCTATAGCCATCCCTCAAGTGCAAGTAATAAATCTCCAAAGTTTTATCGGAATCTGATGAGCGGTACGACAGTGCATAAAGGACATACAGGCAAACATTTATTTTTATTTATATAGATAAATTACGATTTCAGGTGTTAAATTAAAATTTAAGGGGGCGGAATTGTATTTTTTAATTTTTATAATTTGAATAAGAGTATATTTGAAAAATTAACTCGATCCGTGTAGGAATAACGGGAATACATTTTTGATAAAGTACACCTGGAAATTATTCAGGATATCCAAAAAAAATGTTATGTTCATTTATTAGAAAATGTTGGTGAAGTTAAAAAAATGCTTTAAATATGGAGCCCAAAAAATTAATTCCTTGATAAGTACTTTATTTTTTTCCTAGTTAAAATAAAATATCTATAAATTTTAGAATATTGGAAGTCAAATGCTTGTAAAATGTATTAAGGTTATTTCTTTATCTTTAAAAGAAATAGAATTAAAAATATCTGCTTCTGCCCTTTTTTCCTTAAGATGATCATAACTTAATTTATAAGCTATCTTAATTAAAAGATAATAAAGAATTTCACTTAGTTTAGGAAATTATATAATGAGACGTTTTTTATCAATGCTCATCTAGGAATTTGTAAAAATTTCGAAATACGTTAACTATATTTCTATTTTATAAATTAACTTCACTATCATCTATAATTAAGATCTGTAAAAGTGAACAGATTATAATTTATTATATATTATAAGTAACACTTTTTTGCAAATATACTTATTATAGCTTGTTGTAAACAGCTGAGTTCACTAAATAAAAATAAAAAGCTATGTTATTTTTTCACAAGGAAAATATGAATATTAATTGAATGTTGAATCAATTAAAATTAATTTAAAATTAATGTCAAATAATACAAGAACACATTTTATACAACATATAGTTAAAGGATTCATTTAACTGAATTTTTAAAGGCTTTCAAAACAAAATCTACTGCTTTAGAAGCCTTAATCCAAAGGCATTCTGTATTTTACTCATTTGCTTTTAATGAAAAAAGCCTGCCATAGGGAGGAAAAAAGACAATGACTTTCCATGTTTAGAATTAATTTTACTCAGTGAAAAAAGGACTTAATTCTTTGAGGAAATACTGGTTGAAATAAAAGAACATACCCAATTTAATTAGAAAGTGCTGTTGTTGAATGCACCATTGCTTTTTTTTTAAATTTTTAAAAAGAGAAATAATAGTTTGAATGAAATGTTCGTTGATAAAACTGAAATAAGAAATGTATACAAAACAACAAAAGTTTCTTGAAAAAAAAATCTACGAGATCATGTTTTTAGCCAAAAGACAACACTATGAGGCGGTTTTGAATACAATTTAATTGAGCTACAAGTTCCATTCAGGGTAAATAAGTTTTTTTTTTCTTCTGATTATCCGCGTAGCATTTTAATTGCATTTTTCTGAGAAAAGGAATATTTTAAGAAGGCATCCATTTTCACTCTACTTGCACGAAAAACCATTTCAGAAAAGTCTGCGTAAATATTTGGGGAAACGTCAGTTAAAAGTTGTTGCAGTTACTATAAAAATTCTTTGAAAAATATTTGAAATCTATTCCTGAAAAAATTTGAACGAATAATTAATATAATTTTACAAACAATTCATGACTGATTTTAAGTCATTAATTCCAATCACAGGATGGTCACTTTAAAACTGCTGCCAACGCTGAAATATAAACGTATTAATATAACTTTTAATTTTATAAAAGTATTTTTATATTTTTTACTAGATGACATTATTTCTGCACTTAAATATCGTACACTCGCATTAAAAAATATACGATTAAAATGGATTTTGATTATTAAGGACAAACATTGCACAATAATACGATTACTCTAGTTTATGTATAACTAGTATATGGCATTTCTTTGAATTCTAAATAACCATGTTCATTTGTAAGCATTTCTTTGGATTCTGAATAATCGCGTTCAGTTGCATTGCAATTATTTGTATTCTAAGCAATCTGTTAAATTTCATGATAATTCTTTGGATTCTAAATAACCATGCTCAAATGCATGGCAGTTCCTTTGATTCTAAATAATCGTAAAGAAATTAAAAAACTTGGAGATAATTGAAACATCAGGAGTTCTTTTTAATTAAAAAAATTATGGAGAAATTTTAAAATTTGTAAATCTTTTTCTAACGTATATTACGCATGTTTTGTTTGTCCTAGATAATTTTTTTTAAAATATATTTTTTCCAGAAGATATTATTCCTATATTTACATATCATACATTTGCACTTTTTATCATCAGAACGAAATGGTTCAGAAAAATCTGAGTAAGTATTTGGAGGAAAGTCAACTAAAAGTTGTTGTAGTTACTATAAAAGTACCATGAAAAATATATTAAATCTGTTATTGAGGAAATTTGAAGGAATAATAAATTTTTAACCACTTGATAATTTATCAAGAATGAATGAATGGATGTGGGTTTTAAAGATGCGGGATCCAAGGTTTAAACTGTGCCAGATGGTTTCTCCCAAGAAGATATTATTACTGCATTTAAATATTATGCATTTGCAAGTTTTTCAACCCCAGATTAAGAAGGGAAAATTCTAAATATTAAATGTCTAAAGTTACACAAAAAGATTACAATAATTTACGACTTCAAGTACATAACTGTCCTTTGGATTTTAAATCATATATAATTTGAAAAACATTTTAATTCTTGAAGGATAATAGAACATTACGTTACTCGCTAAAAATCATATCATTACATTTTTCTTTTTAAAAAATCTTAGGGAATAATTTCTTAGTATCATTATCAGTTTTTTTGTATCATTCAATATTAGTTTAGTTTACTGACACTTTTTGTCTCTCTTTCATTTATACCCCATTGTTTCCATAAGAACAGCCGATGTGAAACTGACTCGATTTCCATAGGTCAAACTTGTTTCACTTACAAATATTTATTATTCGGTGAATTAGCACATATGCTTGTCATATAATGTTAATTTTACAATTGCTCATATTCTAAATGATTGCACCTGCTTTAATTCTTCTCGTATGACGTTCTTAAACTTACTCTATTTAAACTCGTAACTCATCACTTAGTATCATCTTAAACCACATTATATAGTCTAATTTCGGAGCTTGCGCCCTTAAACTTATATCAACCAACCGACATGCATCTAGTAGTATATGCAGACTTGCATTCCCTACATCATTTTGTTAAGTATTAGATTTAGTTTGATGATGCAAAAATTACATACAGTCTGTCCACATACTTATTACATAATTAGGCGCAATGTTAATAGTTGCTACATCAATGATTGAGAAATATTTGAATTAGCTGTAACGAGGTGGCCACAAACTAAGTAATTACTGACAGTAAATGAATTGTCCAATGATTTATTTCATTATCCAATCATATTAAATTAAATTTTTAAATTGATTTATTTCTAATCATTCGGATAATAAGTATTAATTCTAAAATGGAATTTTTGATACCAAACAATAGAATAAAACTAGAAATAACTTTACGATATGTAAATTAATTTAATACTAATCTAATCAAAATTTTGCTTTATTAATTGAAAAATTTACTGAAAACTTTTTTTCTGCCATCTTTTTTTTTTTTTTGAAGAAAGCAAATGCAACCATTATTCTAAATAAATGTTTTTCCAAAATGTGTATTTTGTAAATCACCCTTGAATTGTTTCATTTGAAATACTTTACTAAAATGTTTAGTTCTAGATTTGCAAGTTGTAACCACAAACATCTATATGTAGATTGATCGAGAACTTAAAAGGAAACCAACTCCAAAAAAAAAAAAATGCAGCATTTATTATGGCGAGAAACCATGCTTCAATCTTATTTTTCAAAAGAAAAAGCTTTTACAGGAGGATAAATAAAAGGAATTCCTCTAAGCACAGAGAGCTTCGGAACATTATTTAATCTAAGTGCATTCATTTTCCAGCCTTCCCTTAGCAGAGCGTCGTACTTGTGTTTCTTAGAAGTTTTCCTGGATCCAATTTAAAGCTTGAACACAGCCAAAAAGTTCTTGCTGAAGTCTAAACGTGTGACATTTTGATTGATTGGTACGGACGATGGTTTGGAGAAAGAGGGGAAGACAATGACCCGGGAAACATTCTTCTTTATTACCAAGAGACAGTAGGCACTCAACCAAACTCTGGAAAATTCAAGAATAGTAATTTTGCTGATCTATTTTGTGTAGAAGGGAACAATTCGACTATTAAACTTAACTAGTTGAGTTCCAAAAGACACTTCAATATTTAATGGAGTAGTTAACTGGAGCATTTATTTGGTTGATAAACTAAATCCTTTTTATAAATCTAATAAATATATCTCCAATAATGAAATTGTTTTGCTAATAATATTTTAATCTTTTTATAGTCTTAAAATTAAAAGAAAAAATAGTTTTAATTGATTTAATTATAAACTTAAATCAATAAAATTACTAATAAGAATAAATATTTTAAGGATTAATTTATAATTATGACTCGTACAAATGACTTTAGTTGGATATTTATAAACATTAATTTATTAGAATTAGAAGAAACAAAATTATCCAACTATTTAGCATGATAATATTCAAACGTAGTGATATTCAGCCGTCATAGAGGTAATGGGCTTTCCTTAATCTTGGCTTCCCGGGTTCGAGTCTGCAAGGTTTTTCTTCTTTTCCATCCGTCAGATGTGTGGATTCATCCCCTCCCTTGTAAAAAGTGGTTGTGCAAACGAATTTGGCGCATGCAGTAGTTAATTCGTAATTCTGGTGCTACTGATGAAACATTAGACGCTCACTCGGCTTAAATCTTTGAGAAATAACTGTCAGCATTCTTGTAAAGTTTCATTAGTCATAGCGCACACATAAATATTCAATATTGTTTAATTTTAACTTCAAATAAAATATCTTCTATGCTAGTGTTAAGAATTCGGCAGCTACTTCAAGTAGAAAATTTTCAATGGTCCTAGAATCTAGTCTGTGATCTTGCATGCTAGAAAACTAATTGTGATGCTCATAGAAAAATAAGCTTATTGATCAAGACATATATTCTATTATATATGAAGGTTGCATTATTGATCAATCAATTTAAGATAATATTATATACAGTTCTAACATAAAGGAAGATATAATTAGATTTAATCGAAATTATTATTTAAATAATGCGGTAGATTTATTTGAAAAAAAAAGATTTTTATTTTCAGATTGATTGTTATTTTTTTCCTACGATTATTATTTTTTCTAGTTGATATTCATGACTAAAATGAAAATTATTATTAAGGTTTTTTTTTACTGAAATTATGTAAATAAAAATATTAAAATTACGCTGAAAAATGTTCACGTTTCGCAATATTAAAAGTGATAATCCGAAGTAGGAATTAAAATATCCGATAGAATAAGATAATATGTCTTTCAGAAAGTAATTGAATTATGAACTCTTTAATTGTGCAAGAAGCTCATTTAAAATACCTAGAGATGAAATGATTTAAAAGTAAAATATCATGCCGGAATAATTTTTTCCTTTCAATATGGCTTTTAATCATCTGCTATAATTAACTTTAAAATCATTAGATGATTCTAACTCTTTTGAAGTTTGATGAATTGGGAATTCTGCTTATTACTGAAACCTCAACACAAATGTTCCGTAAAAAAGATATGCTTCATTTAATCAAATAAATAAGAATTCTTAGTCTAAGAAGAGAGTAAATCTAATATAATTAATGAATTTCTTTCAAACATTCTGCCTGAAGGGGAAAAATAATCTGAAGGATTAATAAAATTCATTTTAATGTATATGCATAAACCATTTTATTTAGCTACAAATCGTTATTTATTCCTTTAGGCGAAATAAATTATAATTTCAGTGTTCAATTTGAAGAGAGAGTAAAATAAAATCTAGTAAACCTATTACTTCTGTAATTTCTACATATTCAGAAGATGCATTTGTTTAAATGATAAAAATGCTACAAAATTTTAAAAACAGGCAGTTTTACTATATATATAAGACAATTTTACTAAATCAATTAATTTTAAGCACTATTTGGATACATAGAATAAGAAATGTCTAAATGTTCAGAATTACTCATAAGATAAAATAATTAGTTTATTATTAGATCATTAATATCATATCCATTTTTTTAACAAAGCCCTTGAAACTGTGAATATAAGCAGCGATATAAATGGTGTGGCACAGAAACTCGGAGAAATTTATTACATCAGAGAATCGAATTACTATTTTTTCATTTTTGTCCGTTTCTTTTTTACTAACTTTACTTTCAATTATATTTTATAATGTATCCTTTAATTTACGTACTGAATTTTGGCCTTTTTAATAATGCCAATCAAAACATATGCCAATTTCAAGTTGAGAAACGAACAGTATCATTTCAACGGGATTGGCAATGATGGACGAAGTTTAAGAAGTAAACTGAAACGTATGGTGAATTTTTTCAGTTACCCTTTAAGATTATCGAAAAACAAATTCAACAAAATTCGAAATCATCCATGAGAAAGATCGTCAGTTAACTGAATGGAAAAACCAGAGCTTGGACTGAAGCCTAACAAGGTCTCGAAATTTTAGCTCCTCACAAAGGAAAATAAACTTATGCGTCTCCAAAGAAGCCGAAAACATTTGAAATAGCCGCATGTCTGCAGTGAGATACCTTCCCAAGCAGCAAAAGATCATTGACCAATCATTGGCTAAGCATCGCCCCTCAGAATGCGCGAGGTCAGGGCGAGATCGCATCCCGGCATGGATTCTGTCCTCCGGCAAAACGCCGCGTGATGATCGCCCCTGGTTTTTTTAACTGAATTTGTGGATCATTTTCCGAAGTGTGAGCGACACAGGCGACTTTATACCAAGCCTTTCATGATGTGTTTCATCAATGGGTGGCCCAATGCCAATCATTTCACCATGTGTTTTATCAATGTGCGACCCGTTACCAATCATTTCTTCTTGTGTTTTAGCAATGGGCGACACAATACCAATCATCAGGCGATTTCTTTCTGAACTTCGACAGGAGTCAAATTTAAATATTAGTTTACTGGTTATTCAGTTTTCTCAAACTTTATAAACTAGTGTCATGATATTTGAAACTATTATACTTTCGAAATTGTGTCGATCAACTGAAAGTACGAAACGTTTTAAGTAGTTTACTTTTCTTTTTTACCTATGAATAATCTTGTTATTTATTTGATAAATCTAAAATTCCATAAAGCACTTTATTTTGATAGAATGGCATTATCCAGGATTTCAACTTGTTTTCAATTTCTGAAACTATTATTTTAACATATTTTACCACAATATTACTATAAAAAAATTTTAATGACATTTTTACTGCTATTTAATAAAAAAATAAATCTTAAAATTATGCTAAATAATTTTAAATTTGATCTCTTGTACATCTATCTTTACATGACATTTATATCCTATTTGTGTTTATATAATATGTAAAAAGAAGGAAAATTAACTAAGCCTAACTAGAATTAAAATAACTTGAATTGTGATTCTGAAAAAACAATGAAGGTGCCACTAAAAATTTATTCAAAATATATAAAGAAAAACGCAAGTTGTGTAAAACAAAATCTGTGCCTTTCTTATGAAGGCAAATGTTTCCAAATAAAAAAAGGAATAAAAATCTACCTACTTGTTGCAACTTGGATGACATTTTGAAATGCATTTCATTACATTTTTCATGTAAAGACATTTAATAGTTTTGCACTCTATTCAACAAATACATTTGATAAATCTTCGGCTGCTGCCACTGGGCTGAGCAATAGCAAAGGACAGGTGAGGAATTTCATGGTCTGATATATTTTCAATTATAAGCAAGTTATTAAGGCACACGGTAAATTGAATTCTTGCTTATAATTGTTTTAAATTTCCTTTTGAAGATCCCTGTCTGTAGAAATCATACTCTATCACATACGTTATAACTGTCAATATATTGTGCAATTCATTTTACCCCTCCTAGATTTCAGGAATAAGGATTTGGAAAGTAGTTTTCAAAGAAACGGTGAGAATTTTTCTTTTTCTGTATTTGATTGTAGAATTATTTTACTTACAATTGCTTTTTTTTAAGTTTTCCACAAAATTCCCTTTCTTGGAGAAAAATTGGTTAAGTTATCAATTTTCAAGTTATCAATTTGTATTCTAAAGAATTTTTATAAAATGTATCAAGTATGAATTGTTTCATACATTCATTACCAGTTTCAGATTTATATTCAATATTCAGTCATTCTAGAAAATGCTGGATTTCATATCTTCTAGTAATGCATATAAAATAGCCGTATACGTTTACTATCGCTCAGGATCACTTTCCTTAAATGACCAGATTTGATGAACCTACAAAACATATTTCTCGATTAGAATAATTATTGAGCTTTCACCTGTTTTAAAAAAGCCCAATAAAATATTTGCTGACAATTGGATATGTGTAATTAACAAGCAAGAGTCTTATGGAACTTAATAAGCATGATAATGTTTTAGATATGATAATAAGCTGTGCGTGGAAATTTTGCAATAAAATTTAGGATAACAGAGAAAAATAATTCAATATAATTTATGAAAAATGAAATAAGTATGAGATATTCATATAAGAGTATTAAAATATAACTACATAATTGCAAGTTTTAAAGATATATAAATTTCAAATTTTCAGATATATCCTGCAAATCTTATTTTAGTCTCTTGTCAAAATATAAAATAATTACATAAATGTTATTGCAAAACCAGGAGCTAAGAAATTAATATTAAAACTTAATTTAATTTAATGTACTTATATGTAAATTAATATTAAAACTTTTTTTTTCATTAGAAATTGTTATGAACAAAAATAAAGAAATTTGGAATAAAATGGAAATGATCTGCAAAAATTGAAAAACGAAAAAAAAGAAAAAAAACCTAACAAAAAATTACTTAGAAAAAAATACGAGCAAGAAAAATAACGATCATGGTTCAATTAACAAAGTAAAGTTTCAACACTCAACTTTAACATAAAGTCTCAACACTTTCGCTTACATATAACACTAATAATATCACATGCAACTCCATGTTTCAGGTAATAAAAACGTTCGAGTGGCTTTAGCAAAAATAAGGTGGTCTCACAAATTCACCTGAAGTTTCATCCCAATGGAAAGGCGACCTTCAGGAACGAAGAAAAAATATGGTCAGCATCCGATGTCGCGCCAATGCCGATGCGACATTGGCGAAAATACGGGCGAGTTATAGTCAATAGTTTCGACGATTGGCCAATCTTTTGGCAATTACTCTTGCTGCTTGGGTTTACAGTAATGAGAAGCTTTTTATCGTCCACAATCTCGAAACTTCTACAACCATAAGTTCTAGTCTGTAGATGCACTACGCAATTCACCAATTGTTGAACATCGCAAAAATTAGCAGTTGGTCAAGGTCTGGGATGGAGTTTGTGAAAGTGGAAAAACATATCTGGTTTTTGTGGATAAGGGAGCTAAAATAATTCAAAAAGTGTATTAATGGGACATTCTAAAAGCTTTTATATTTCCATGGGCCAAAACGAACTTTGGGATGTAAAGTAGGAAATTCAACCAGACTTTGCATCAGTTCACAAGGCTAAAAAGGCAGATGAGTGGTGGAAAAGACATTTTCTGTACGTGATATCGTTAGGAGAATGGGCAGGTTACTCGCCGAATAATAATGAGATGATTAAAATGCATGGCCCATTTTGGAGTCTAGGGCGTTCACTAAACATCATAAAAGTTTGTATTCTCTAAGACAATGGCATCTATGGTAATGGAACATATTACAGGAAGAAGACTTGCGGCTCATTGTTAAAAATTTCAATAAACGTTTGCGCCCCTGCATCACTGGCCATTTTGAAACTAATTAGGTTTATTTATTATGAAATGTATTATCTTTTTTATTTTTTTATATTTTATTCATTAATTTATTTTTATAACTAGATTATATTAAAATTTGTTTGTACTGGTTTTTCTACTGCATTCTGTATTCTGCAGATATTACCTCACTGCATATCTTTATTTCGCAGAAAATTATTAGATTTTTACCATACAAGCTGATATGCAATTATTGCAGCTTCATCTTTCTCCGGAAGCAAAAAAATTACATTTATACTTTTAGAAAATGCATGCGATTTAGAATAATAGTATTATAATGGTGCCTGCATTTAGAGATTAGTGTAGGGCAATGCTGCCCGAAACTGCAGACGTGACAGGTTTTAGTGCATAAACTCTTGATGATGTTGTCAATTTGGCTATTCATAATTTTCACTGGTGTATATTTGTTCGAATTCAACAAAATGTCTTTAGAGAATAATTACCATATAGGTGTAAAATTCTAACTTTAATGCTCTAGATATGAGCTTCAATCTGCAATGAATAATTGTAAACTTGTTAAAAATTGACAAATAATTTTGAATAGTAATGTTATTTAAATCGTTGCATGAAATTTCATGCTTTACAAACATAAGAATATCTAAGAAGTGCTATCTTCCTTTCTGAGAGGGCCGCGGTGACCTGGTGGTAAGGTCTCGGCTTCGGAATCGGAGGGTTGCAGGTTCGAAACTCGATTCCACCGAAGAACCGTCGTGTGAGGGGGTTTGTTGAACGTTAAATCTGTCAGGCCAAACGTCCTCCCGCTGGTGCGGCGCGATGTGGAGAGGGGGGTGCCAGTTCAGGTATCATCCTCGTGTGGGTTCTGACCGGGGTTCAAAATTACGAGGTCCATCCCAAAATAGCCCTCGTATTGCTTTCAAACGGGACGTTAATATAACTAAACTAAACTAAAACTTCCTTTCTGAGGTTTGATCAGTTTTGTGGAAAAATCTTTGATAGCAAAAATATACGTGTCGCAGTTGTATGGTGTAACTACAAGCTATTATGAATGATAAAACACAGCAATAAGAACTTCATTTATTTGTAAGAATGTTGAATGTCTTTTCGATATATTGAAGATAAAGAACAATATTGTTGCGTCAGTATGTTTTTATAACCATTTATCTCCACCTTTTCAACTTTAAAATAATTGTATTCATAGAAATTTCTATGAAACATTGTTGCCACTTTTAAAATTATTTGAAAATATGTAATCTATTAACTTCAATAATGACATTAACAAACTATTATACAATTTAACAAAAATTCTTCTTTTAAATATTTATTTTTTAATTGCAAATAAAAGATATATTATGGTGCTATGATCTTCTAAACTTATAACAAAAATTCATCCTCAGAAAAAGCAACTCAGAGTAAAATTAGCAAAACATTAGCATTAAGTATGCACAAAAGTCGAGTAATTATATTTAACTTACTTTTATCTTATGATATCAGAAAAAAATATTTTAAAAATTTATTCAAAATGCATTCAAAAATAAAAACACTTTAACATTTTGATATAGAATATTTATACATATTCAATGTAATTTGCCAATTTTAAATTTCACAGTTAGCATAATTATACGTACTATGTGGCTATCCGGATTTATGTTTGTCTGTAAAGGAATTTCACATTAATTAGTGTATTTAAAATCTGCCGATAAAAATATGCCTAATATTACAGATTATTAAAACATATATTTAATAACAGCAGCAATTTTATAGAAATTTTAAATTTGTAAAATTTTCCGAATGAGCTTCAATAATGCAGTTAAATCATGATAAATTATAAAAGTCAATATTATTAACTGAAGAATAAAAACAATCTTTGTACTTCCATGAAAACTGTAGAACAGTGCTTCTTTAATGTTAGTATTAAAAAATTTTTAACGAAACAAACTTTCCTTATAACAGAAATGACTTATTAGAAATTTCATATATATTGACAGCATATTCTGTCACACTTTTGTTAGTTATAAAAACGGAAAAATATCTAGACAGCATTTAATTTTAAAATGTATCAATACTTATTGAAATATTTCGTAATTTTTTTCTAAAATTTCTCAATTTACTAAACACAAATGTATTTTTCAATCATTTATGTCTTTGTTCAGTTACTTCCATCATTTAATGCATGCATTTCTGTCAATCACTTATAAAAGTTTTAAAAATAATTTAGTTGTTAGTTAAAATATTTAAACAAAAATTATTTAATGGTTTTTTAAAAATAATTTATAAGTGTATACATCACAAAGATTAACTTAAATTTATTTAAAAAAATGCAGATTGAAAATGAAGGAACTTCGAATTCAATATAGATTGTTATTAAATCTGTAATAACAAAAATTGTTTTTATAAATAAGTTTTCATTTGCGTTATCTTATCTTCATAGAAGTATTTCGATTTAAAAATAATATGAAAATAAAATCAATTTTAATTTCTGGTGAAAAAAAAGTTTTCTTTAAAGTAAAAAATTGTGAAGTAGAATAAAACGAAAATGGTGGATCAAATTTGTCATATTTCTTAATAACAGGAAGAATTGTCGTCCGACCTACTTACAATTAGCCGTTCAAATAAAGATAATGAATCTCGTTTTAAATATTTATCAAAATTCGAAATTGAAAATTACTTTGCCAAAATGAAATATAAATATATAATATCTTCACACGAACAAACGACCGCCTGAGTCAGAAGTCATCTAATGTGTACTGAAATGTTGAAAACATAGAATAAAAATTTGTTCTTATATAAATGGTAAATTTTAATATTTATTTGTTATAGAAATGAAATTTAACAGCGACTCTCTTGGTTGAAGTACTGACCAAATAAAAAATGAGACAAATAAAACCACCCCAAGAAAATTGTCAGTTACATTATTTATTCATGAATCGTTCTTTTTTTTTTACAGAATTTTACTTCAAACTCCGAGTAATAAAGCTTCGTCTTTAAATGTTTAACGTATGCATATAAACTTTAAAAGAAAGAATGGGGAAGAATCAATGAATAATTCAAGAAAGGCATAACTTAAAAACTTTCATCGCTACTTTATTTTACTTCTTCAGACATATTTAATTGCAAAAAAAAAAGAGTTTTTCTTAAAAAAAATTGTTGCTTAAAAAGCAATTTATATTTATATTTTTGAAATCAAGATTGTCATCTTTTTTCATTTTCATTTTTAATAGGCTTTAAATTTTAAAACGCATACATTTTCAGTTTGACAATTCGCTTAAAATATAGTTTGCATTTAAAAAAATTCGTAAACTTACATTTCCTCCTGTACTCATTAGGAAATCTTAATTTTCTGAGGAGAAATCTTCTTCTAAAATTCAAATAAGCTTCAAATTTCAAACACAAATGATTCTGCACTTCATTTTCTTCACAAGATTTCAAAACAAGCAAATATTTTGGAAATATGGCGATATATTGTAAATGACCGTTTGTAGAATTATACGTTTCTTCAAAATTAGAATTTTACAACAAAAAAAGGTCATTTTTTCCTTTTGATAAAATATATTTTAATTATCTTTAGAAAATAATCGATATCTTTTATTCAATTAATTTTTAATAAGAGAAACAATTTTTTGTTGAAGAGCTTGCATCGGGACTACATGAGATCAAACATCGTCCAGATGAGAGAGAACGTGAAAAACGGAACTATGTAGGGGAAATCTAAATCAAATGTGAATACTAAAAACAAATTATCCACAGTCACCCGTATTTGAAACCTGTTTTATATGTAGAACAGCCAAGACCCTGTGTAGCTCAAAGAGAATTGGTTTACAATTTTCTATATTTTATGAGTATGTTTGACACCGCTTCCAATGATGTCCGAATAACCAAGTGTCCTTTCTCTTACTAATTTATATTTTGTGTTTTTTCTATTATTATCACTATTATGAAGTTTTTATTGTTCACCATAATTCTTATGCAGGAAAACAATAAAAAAGACCGTATATACATGTAATATTAAGATTTTAAACAACATTTAGGTTATATTACAGCCCTACTGAGTAAGCCATTAAAACATATTGGTGGAAAAATTTTGATTTAAGTTTAGTTACTACATATTGTTACGGATATCATCCAGTGAGTGTACGATTAAGTAATCTAATTCAATGGAAAATTTTAAAAAACCAGCTGTTTATTCTAGAAAAAAATTCGAAGCAATTTTAAGCGTATTGTAAATTCACAACCTAAATAAACGGGGCACAACTATAGTTAATGTAATTAGAGAACTCACTCTGCGATCAACAGTTCAAAAATCAGATTGTCTCATTTGACTTTTTTTGTGCTTAAATAGGTTTTATGATTTGACATGCGATTTTTTTCAAAAAAGAAACAATCATAACTTTAATGGAATTTGAGTCTTAATAAAGATATCGCTAAAATTCCTGCAGTTTCTTAAAACTTTTTTTTGTCATCAAAACTACTTCATTACCTAACTAGAGGGCCCCTTGACTTAAAATCATCTCAGAATCCCTTTAAAATATCTTTAAATACTTCCTTACTACCAATGCACTTACATTTAGAAAAGTAATAGTACGTACTCTATCACTGCTGACTTTATAACGCTATCAGAAAGTTTCAAGGTTTTGCTTATCATTAACGACATTTTTCGTATGCTACCTACAAATCATAAATACCCAACAAAAACTATAGATAGTTGGCGCAAAGTTTTTTTTTTTCCTGATTTTGATTGAAAAGGAACATTTGCTTTCATTTCAAAATGTTTATTTATATTACAAAATTAATCTTTCATTCATTTCGTCTAGTATTAAAAATGTCTTTTGCTACAAGTTCTTTTCTAACTAATTGTATTCTTTGAAGTGAATGTACCAGATATATGGCGAGGTTTTCCACTTACATACCCGAGATCAAAATTACAGACAGCAACCCATTCAGAATTTCTATAATAAAAGAAAAATATTTTTAATGGATTTCTTACATGGTTAATACTGCCATTTGCATTTTCAAATGCTTTCAATAAAATCTATTCTTCGATATATTTCAATTTATGTCTAAATGCTATTTATTCTAAGAAAACAAAATGTTAATTGATGAATCATTCTATTGATAATGATCAAAATAAACAAACAAATATAATTAAATTCAGGATAATATATCTTAATTGCCTGTGTTTAATTAATATTAAACTTTTTTTTTATTTGTAAAGTCTCTGCTTCAAATGAGAGATCCAGTACTTATCTAAAAATCATTTAATCGGTAATGGAGAAGATGTCAGAAACATAAGTCTGATAAATGATCACGAATTTATCAGGATAATATATCATCGAGACTTCGTCGATAAAGAAGATTCTTGCAATCATATTCTCTTAAAATGATTTTATCACATATTTTTTGTTAACTGTGAATAGTTTAAAATCAGAATTTAGAGGTTTTTTTTAATTAATATGATTTTTAGATAATTGAAAAATGCTTTTTTTGATTACAAATTCTTCGTAAAATTATTCATAAATGTTTACCATGCATAATATGTAAAAATATCTGGTACTAGTTTTCTCATTTTTACTAACGGAAAAAGAAATTTTATGTTTATCAACCAGTAAAGAATGTTTTTTTTCTTTTTTATACTTAATGAGAGTTTAAGAATAATTAATATCAAACGTGAAAAAAAATGCATTATCTTATGGCTTAGAAACATTCAATTATATCTTGCACTTAGAAAAAAATTGATATTTTGGCATTCATATATTCATAATTGTCATCGTTTTGAACATATATGTTAAAAGTTATTCTTTATAAATATTTTGAACGAATGATTTTAATATTTGTTATGATCAGAAACTTGTGTTTCTCTTGAACCAATAAATATTAAAATTGTAATTTATCAAACTTGTGAAAAATAAACAAACAAAATTAAATACTAAAACATTAATTAATTTTATTTATTTACAAATAAGTCTATTCATTGCGAAATCGAACTTGGTTCCCTTAAGCTCTGAAATACTGATTTATAAATTGAAAGCAATTATTAATAAAGGCATTTATTCTAATCCAAGCATTAATGATTTAAGTATAATTTTGTATTTATTTAGTTACTTAAAACATTTGCTGTGTATAAAAAAATTTATTAGTTTTAAAAGGTTGTATTATTTTTATTAAAAAAATGTTTTAGAAAAATATAAATGTTTATTTTAACGAAAATTAAAAGTATAAAATTGCCCATATATAGTAAAAATTGATTTAAAGCTTAGAAAATTTATTATTTGCGTGATGGCTTTGTATTTTCAAAGAAACATTGAGATTACTCATTAAGCATAAGTTTGTATTTATTATAATTTACGAATTATATGAAAAAAATTCGGGAATATATTTATTTTTAAAAAGTTTAATAAGAGTGACTTTTGAAAGTAAACGAGTCACATTTCTGAAACTCTTAAAAATATTATAGAAAATTACGGAAAATGCAAATAAAAATTTATCTATGATCCAAAATCTGTGATATCTTTTATTTAACCTTTTTTTTATCAAAATCAATATACTAACAATTAAAATCTTTATTCTTTGAGAGAATAAATAAGTATATATCTTAAGGTATCCGACTACGTTCGAAGGACAATTTTTGAAAAATTGGATTTTTAAAAAATTATTAAGGATTTTTAGCTGTATTGTCTATTATAAATACTATAAATACAAAAAAAATGTTCGAAAATACAATATATTTTAAGAAATAGGAAAATGTGTAGTAAATTTTAATGAAATTTAACCAAAACGGTTAACACTCTGCACACTGTTGTGATGCAGCATTCCTATTTTTCTCTGCGCACAAATTATAGAATAAAATGAACCAAATTCTAAGAAAAATTTTGAGATGCAAAGAAGTTAAGGGTTAAAATATACATATATATGCATTTTTTTACATAAATTCGCGACTTATAAATTATTATAAAAGAAAAAATACTCCACCAACACTAAAATCTTTGGTTCGTTTCATTGTCCATATTATTTAAAACACGCGCTGAAATTTTTATTTGAATACCTCTATTAGATTTTGAGATGTCATGTTAGCGGTGGGGAATTTTTACGAAATGAAAGTTTTCAGAAAATTGAAGTTAAAGAGAAATTTTAGTTTTAAAAAATGTGACTCTGGATGATAGGTCAGACCTTCCTTTTCCTAGAAAAGATGAACTGTTTTGGAAAGAGGAAAGTCTACACTACAAGAAATGACAATTTAAAAAATTTGCCAATGTGGTCGATAATCAATGTTTTTAACGTAGTCGGATACCTTAAAATATGAAATATAATGATTGAGTTTTCTATATTTTGTAAGGCTCTCATGAAATGTTAAACAAATTTGAATATGAATGAATAAAATGCAAAACCAAAATTCAGATAACTTTGCTAGTGATAGTATTTTGAAAGGAATACTTTTGTTGCTTATCTCACCCAATATCATTTTATTGAATGATTCCTTCTAAATCTTCTGTCTTATTTATAGATATTATAACAATAATTCATGTTATTTAATATAATTCAAAATAAAAAAAATACAAAGCATTCGATAATGGTGTGATATTGGATGTTGTGGTATCTATATTTATGAGCTAATTCTGAAAAATGACGTAAATACAGTCAGAACTATTCTAAACCATGATCTACTAAAATTACTTCAGAGTTGAAATTCGAGACTTTTGCAGTTTTACCTTTAAATTTATAAATTAAAATGAACATAACAACATGACTTTTTCCCTCAAAATTTTAAATAGTTGTTAAATAGAATCCTTCAGATAATATGGCATAAATAACCCATTTTTAATTGCAGTTATTTTTGCCAAATATTATCGAAAGAACTCTATTTCATATTTTGCTAAGAATTCTATTGCTTTTCGTTTCGGTTGTATGAAGAATATAAGGGAAAATTTATTTTTTACCCACCAATTTGAATATTCTTTATAGAAATCAATTGCTTATAACAAAGTTTTTGTCATCAATGTTTATTTACACTTAGAAGTGATAAAAAGAATATTAAAAGGATTTTTATAAATCCAAAACTGAAATTTACCATTCTGATTTTTATTAAATATATTAAAATATTTACTTTCCTTAATGTTTATTTAAGCAGCCAAACCATATTATGTTACAGTTTTCAACCTCAAATGCAGATTAAAAACAGAACATATATTATCTAAATTTGAAAATTTAAGAAAAAAAATATGCTTCAGTATTTTTAGGGGACTTATTATTGTATCAACTGTTTACATTGTATTGCATTAAATCCTCATTTTCTCTATTTTGCTAAAATATGCTAATACTTTTTATCAATATGTAATCAAATTTAAATCGAACAATTTTTATTAATGTATAACTTTGAAGAAAATGTTTCCAAAGTGTTTTAAAGCGAGTTAACCAGAATTTAGTATAGGAAAGTTCCAAAATGTTTTTTGCAATTAATGTACCAATGTATGCCGGGGGATTACTTTATGAGATCAGTTCAAAAAATTCTTTAAAACTCTAATTTCTTTAAGAATGAATTAATATAGCATTTCAATTAATTTGAATTTGAAATACATCGTTTTGCATATTTTTTTACTGCCCAATATAATTCTGTTCAAATAAACTCTTACAATATTCCTTAAGTATCTTACCAAAGAAAGCATATACCAAGTATTAAACATTTCTATCATAAATATAGAATCCCCTGCATTAAAAGAACATTATTTATTTGAAACAATACTGTATTTACATACTCAATTATTTAACTAAGAAAGAAATCTATTATTTCCTTTTAAAATAAAGCAAAAAGAATTCCTTTATTCCTCTCCTCCAAGTACATGACTAACTCCACTCGAAAAGCCCATATAAAACTTCTTATTAACCAGGCAAATGGGAATGAGAAATAGGAACATCCTCCTATACAATTTTCACATCAAGCTACCCAAGTCTTTCTCGACGAATATAATAGAGGCATTTCAAGATACAAAAGCAAGAGGAACGAACCTACATAAATGTTGTTGTGAGTAATTAGCCGGCCTGCCTTAATTAGGCTCCTAGCAAGCAGCCGAGCATTCATTGCCGATAAAGGGGGTAATGTTTACTGTTTGAAGTGTCGAAATCTCCACCACGCTTTAACGGTTTTGTTGGTTGATGACATATTATTTCGCATTGATTTCCGGAAGATTGCTTTGATTGCGATATGATTGTGAGGGAAAGCTTTCGACTGAGGAGGAAGAA
The DNA here is from genome assembly GCA_026543055.1 of Argiope trifasciata. NCBI lineage: Eukaryota > Metazoa > Arthropoda > Arachnida > Araneae > Araneidae > Argiope > Argiope trifasciata. Next base: position 498,493 of record JAPMOQ010036084.1, read on the forward strand.
ATGTTTGTTTGGTGTAATGTCCTTAAATTGGTTTGTGAAGCTGTGACCGGAATTAATTCTGTTGCAGAAACATGTGGGCTGCAGAAGATGATTTCTGGAGGTACAGGCGAATAAACATTTCGGATAATTAGCGTTTAAGCAAGTGTGAGACTCAATGTGTGGGCAGTTGTTGGCAATATTTTATCGATTAAAATGTGTGCACTCAAACGAATAATTTTATTTTGAAATTATCGATATATGCATTTCCAAATAGAATATAGTTTTTCTTGCCACTTTTTTTTATTCTACACGTCATATTTTTTTCTTAGATAAGTGAAAGCAAATGTTGATGTGCTGTAACCTCAATGTCTTTCTTTTTTTCCTCTTTCTTTTTATTTTTTTTTTTCTATAATGCGCAAGTGTCTTTACATTTATTGAGGTTACCTAATATGATCAAAGTCTTAATTTGAGATTGAACGCTTTTCTTATGATTAATAATAATTTTTCATGATATTTTTGTAAATCATTGTATTATGCTCATTCGTTGCATTAAACTTTCATTTTCGATGTTTTCAGTTTTGATGCAAGTTGAAAACACATTAAGTGCAAGCAGTTTTTAAAGACTATTTTTAAACATTTAATGTTTTTAGCACAGAATAATTCATACATAATGAATTTAAGTTATTCTTGCAAGAAAAACACATACTAAGAATATAAAATGTGCAGCATCTATTTTTCTTTATTTACATAATTCTAATCAATAATTTTAACAATTATGTCTTCGTTTCCATTAAAAAGAAAGTTACCACTATGCAACTTAAGAATAACAAAAATGTAATTCCCAACCTTCTATCCATTGTCATGATTGTTAATGCTCCCGACTTGAACAATTTTAAAAAAAGAAAATCTTTAGAAACTTTAGAGAAAAGAAATATATTAAAAGCCACAACCCCCAACACTGTGATACAGCACTTTAAATTTCAAGCTATTTTATTCATAATATTATTTCTTCCATCTATGTAGCAGTCCGGAAAAATAAAGTGTTCGAGGGATTTAAATAAGTTGCAAGAATTTTCTTCAAACTACTTTTGAAACAAAACGAAAATACTTAAGAAAAATGATCACAGTTTGAATCTCCACGTTGCATCTAACCAATGTATTTCTCCACAAACAGACAACAACACAATAAAAAATTCAAGGGAAATAGGAGGAGAAGAAAAATACATTTATTTTCAAAATAAAATCCAATGTGCATCATCCAATTTTTATCTATGTTTTTCATATCTCTTTAAGTATTGGAAACTGAATTATATCTGCGAAAATGCAGCAGCAAAATCCTGCTATTCGCATTTTTTTGTATTAATATTTTCGATACTTCATGGAAAAAATATCCTTAGGACATCATTTTCTGACCGTTCTCGATATGTTTTACCAAAATAGGTGCTCATTCAGTTTATAAAGAATAGAAATACGATGATATCGAACAAGCTGAAAAACATGCAAATCTTGATTATTTGCTTTTATCTTAAAATTTGGTTTTGCTTTCGTATGCTACAGAAAAACTATATTTCCGCCGGCAAAGAATATAATGAAGGTAGGGAGTCGTTCAAAAGGAAAATGATGAAAATGAAAATATGCGTAAGATATCGGCGAAAATTTTAATCAGCAGAAACAATGAAAAATTCAGCTTTTGTTTTTGTTCCACTGCACAATTAAGCAAAGGCTCCTTTTTTAATAAAAACTTGCTAGGAAATAAGCAACAGTTTGAACTTTATTTACTAGACTCAAATCATCAAAACATTTGATCGCAGAAAACATTTTCAAGTAATTATTTATAACAATATAAGTTAATATTTAAAACTCCAAAAAAAAGAAATTTTATATATTCATTCCTTATTTTAGAAATTATGTTTATTTTCAATATTTTAATAACTCGGATGGAGTACAAATATTATATATGTTTATTTAAATTGTTGCATAAAAATATATTTGTTACAGAAAGCTCACTATAAAATCTTTCTGATTGATGTTCATTGCTTATTTTATAGAATATATATGTTATTGTTCTTGTTTTCCGTTTATAATGTAAAATCCTTTATTGGGTTTTGCTATAATCGCAGTATTAGAATTTTAATATAAATTAATAATAGAATATAAATATGGAATTTGAACGATCTAAAAATATGTATGGTAACCATAGTTTGAGAAAATGGAAGCATCAGTGAGACGAAGTGTACTTGATGCCGTGGCTAATATTTAAATGCTTCTATTAAAACCTTATATATTTTATGAAACTTATCATGCTGGTATGACGGCTGCGCCCACTGGAAGGTTAATTACTCCTGTTATCAAAGAAACACGAATTTTTGAAAAGTAAATATATGAAAAGTGTAATTTCGTAAAATGGAATTCGAATAAAATTGACATTGCAAAAAATTAATCACAATATTTGTAGAGGAAGAAGCGGAGGAACATACAAATATTTAGATCTAAATCGTGGCTCATTTGTTTATAAATAATTTAAACAGTATCATTATACTATACAACAATGGTACAACATATGGACAGCATGGTACACATACCCTTCAGTAAAGCTGAATTTTCACTTTTGGACCATAGGCCTTATATTAATTCTTTATATATTTTGCTTAAGTTATACTTTCTTTTTTTCATTTCTCTTCACTTGTTTTAAATTTGAGGTTTTCCAACTTATTATAACAGAACAAATAAGAAACAAAATTTTTTGTTTACTTTTAATTTCTCTTAAGGACATACAATAATGCTAATTATAAATGGAGAAAATGGAGATGAAAATCAAATTGCACAGATAAGAAAAATGATATCATAGTTGCTTTCTCTCAAAAAGTGTTTTTGCTTTTGATTTTTTAGAGATGAGAAATTATTGTATTACTTAGTTAAACTCATAAAATGGGTTAAATGACTTAGAATTAAGTTACAAAGATACTTATTGAAAGTGACTTTAAAGCTGGTTTTTGAAATCGAATGAACCTGCGACGATCATGTTAAAGAAATTCTAAAGTTAAAGTTAGTAATATAGAGAGGAATTAGTTTTGCATTACGGTAAGAATCTGAAGTGCGCAGTGTCACAGTCGTGAAGTGATATCAGTTCGTTTTCTTTCATTTACGCTTTCTTTAGTTTATCTTTTGGAAAAAAAGGGGTAAACTGAAGGCGCAGGGATGCATCAATTGACTGGTGAATTCATTGAAGTAGATAATGCTAGTTAGAAATCGTAAGAATAAAGTACTTTTAGAGGGATCAACTTTAAAATAATGTCATTGCTCTCCAAGATGAATCTGAAAATGTATCTCTCTTTAAATTTTAATGTTGGGAAACTTTGTATATTTTGTGAGTATTAAAAGGGAAACTTAAACTTCATATCATAAATTTTTTATACCCTTTTAAAATTAGTCAGGATATAGCAAATATTTGACAAAGAAATTGGCATCAAGACAAGATATGAAAAGATGTTATTTTGTATTAGATAAAGATGAAATTAGTAATTATCTGTGTTAACAATTTATATTGGTTCTTTCAGCCTGTCATTCCATTTCCAATTCAAAATTTTTGATACTTTGAAAATTAATTTTCAGGGGAAATTTACATTCCTTAATATTCTCATTATTTTCAAGCTCTCCATTGGAAGTCGTGGTCTTCATCAGAAAATCAATTGTGTATCACACTATAATCTATGCATCAAATTTGAACCGTCGTCAAATATATGAAATAATTAATAATAGTATTAAGAAAAAAACGTGGAATGCACTAAAATCTGTAACTAAAGGAATGATGAGCTTTAGTACATAATCTTTGTTTCCTGGAGAACCTTTATAAACTCTGGTCATACTTAAGCACGAAATATTGATATTAATAACTACATTATTGTCATGCCGATATAACTAAAAAATTTCTGTTGAATATTTTATCGAAGTAGCATATTCAATAAAGATACGTAAATTTACATAAATAACAAGTATAATTTATTATATGAAATAGCATCTTGTATATCCCATTAAACAAATTTACATTTTTTTTTTCTATTAAACTGACTAAATTTCAGAAAACTATTTTCAAAAGTAATTTTATTAGACGAACAAAACCTTGTTGATATCTATAACAGATAATTATGCAATCTTCTAACTTCTAAAGGCAGTGACAACCTAGTAACTACGGTGGAGTTTGTAGGGTCATTAATGAGAAGATTAAAAGAATGCTACTATAAAAAAAATCTCTTGGGTCATTTATATAAAGCTATTTGCTCATTGCATTTTAATTGGAGATATTAATTATATTTAAATAAAAGAAAAAATAAATCTTGTCACAATATATACTATAAAATAGCATAAATAAAACTCAGATTTGGCAACATTGCCGTTTTGCTTCCATCGGAATATCCACCCTTAAAATATTTGTTGAAATAAATTAATACAATCTTTGAGATTATAGAATGAACGTTTCATTCTTTTTTAGCGGGGGGGATGAAAAGTGAATTTCAAGCTAAAATAATGACATCTGCAAAATTCAGAATTCTAGGAGATGTAAAAGTTTATGAGATATATATTATTCCTGTAGAGATAGAAATAAGATACATTAGTAATCATTAATTTGTTTATTCCAAAAAATCTTAATACAAGAGAAATAAACGTACATTATATACAAGAGAAATAAACGTAAATTTACATCTTAAGTCAACTTTTTATTACATTTTTATTCATTTTCTATTATACATTAATTTGGTATTCCTTTTTTTGAGAATCTCAAAATAAAACCAGTCGGTTTCTTCTTTGTGAAGATATTCTAGTCATTATAGGTGAAAAGAAAAATGATATTCCGCGTAGATCTGTAGACTACAGAACAATCAACATACATGAGTAAACTTAGTTCTTTCTTTCTATGTTTCATGTAAAAAAAGATGCTTGAAGAGAAGGAAAGAAATATCTTGCTCACAAGATAACTTATATGAAAAACAAACATTAATCTTCATATACGTGCAGTATAATTTTCATTAAAGTTCTAGTATTTTGATGATTTATTTTAATTCTCTAAGATAAACAATTTATTACAGGATTTTTATTTCTGAATGCCTATGTCAAATATAAAAATTACAATTTTAATAATTTCTAGCAACGATAGTCATTAATATCAAAAGATGCATTTTTTGTGTGAGCAGATTATATCGAAATCTTTACTTGTAGGATAATAGAAATATTTTTCAGGAAAAATAGTAATTTGAAACATAAATCTGGAATATATCTTAAAAGTCTTCCATGTCAGTTTAAAAAATATTATATATTCCTATTATACGAACTTCAAAAATGTAGTGTTTTAATATTATACAGTAAATTATGTAATGTTCAAAGAAAAATAATTGATTGCTATAGTTATTTTTAATTTTTATTGGTTAATTTAAAACACAACTCCTAATTGAAAGCAAAAATCCAGCATTTTTTTGTGCGTGAAAGGAAATTTAAATCCTTTTAAAGAATTTTAATGATCCATAGTAATATTTTAATTGAAATTCATAAACCTTTCTGTACGATAATCAAGCAATATAAAGCCATAAAAAGTTCCAGTTTTTAAATCCAATCTTCTACAAATATTTTCCTATAAAATACAAATCCTGGGAAAAGTTTCTAACCAGTATTAATTAAAATTCGAGTAAAAATAATAGTAGAAATATGAGACAAAAATATGCTTGCCAAGAGAAACATATTTTAATTTATTGTCTTTCATTCCTTTATTTTCATAAAACTTTCAGCGATGGAAGTGAAAAAAAATTAATTTTATGATTATACTGCTGGCTGCACAAGGTAGAAGAAAAACATATTCTAATATAGAAATGATACCTTGTTTATTCTAGAGCATTAATTATAATTTTTGTAAAACTTTTCAGAATTTAATTATTTTTCGTATTCTTTTAAGCTTTATATTAAGAATTGTTACCAGCCTATATTTCTTTTTTTATTTTAAATAAATTATCGGCATTTCAAGCATAATTGTCTTTTAGTATCTGAGAATAATAGCTAATATATAACATAAAATTGCAAGATCTATGAATACAAAAAAAGTGAAGCATAGTCTTATAAGCATCTTTCTTAGTTAAAAAAGAAAATTCAAAAATAATTTAACAGTATATATTGATTAAAATACCCTTTCAAAACTCATTATTTTGACATCTTGTTTCAATAAAAATTTTTGGTAATTTAAAATATGAAATCAATTATTTAATAAGTTAACCCTTTATGTAGGTACAGGTGATTTTTAATGAAATTCCTTTCTTCAGATAATTTATGCATAACCTGTAGTATGATTCCAAATGAATTTGAAATTTCATTTCTATTTGGCTTAAATAATACATTACATCGATGAATTATTATCAACGAAAGTGAAGTGCTGTTTTTATTAATACTCTTTATAGAGAGACGTATATAATTGCGATACAAAAAAAAAGATTTTAGCATTGCTTTCTAATCTTAACATGAATGATATAATTTTTAATTATTTGAAAATGAAAAAAAAAAAAGAAATGGCTACATCAATTTAAAAAAATCAATTCAATGATACATATTGATAATGCTTTTAATGTATTATATAATGTTGTTTTACGAGCCATTTTTTCCCATATTAATGCTATTGTGATAAATGTGGAATAAAAGAATTCTTAAGAGGAGATGTGGACCCGGTATGCATATACTTTATTGTCCTATAAGTTATTGTTATTAAATAAAAGTACTATGATAAATTATATGTTCCATTAACAATGTAAATTTATCTAAAATTTAATTCTTTATAATTATTTCATGGCTATGGTGTCATCGTTTATCAATATATATTTTATCATTTTCAACATTATCATTTTAAGCATTTATTTATTTATCCTTTATTCTTATAATGAGCATATAATATTTTTAATAATATGTACTTCTAAACTTTCGTAAATGTATTTACAAATCTTGGGACTGTTTGTATTCCTATTTCTTTAAGGTTATACCTACTACTTTTCTATTATTTGAGAAATCCTTAAAACCACTATGAAGAATAAAACTTCAAAGTTCCAGTCAATCTTGGAGAATGAAACAAAATTAATTTTAAAGAAACAAAAAGAATTAGTTGTTATTTTTTTGAAAATCGTACGGTTATTCATACAATTAAAAATACATTTAAATCACAATGTTATACATGTAAACGCGATTTCACATTTATTTAAAAAGCAATAAATTGATTTTATGCTTGCTAAGAGTAGACTCTCTCTAATTAAATAACTGATTGATTGTTTCTGATATTTTGTTACCATGCCTTTTGTAAGTTTTTATTTTGAAGTATTTCAAAATTAAAAGTGAATTTATAACATATAGTTTAAAAGAGGGACTGTATGCGTATAAAAGGAATATGCGAAAAAAACAGTTGATTAAATGTTGAAAATTATGTTTCAGAAGATTGTTTTCAAAAAGATTATTAGTTTTCGAAATTCGCATCTCTTATCTCTATATTAATCAATAAAGTTTACATTTAAATATTTTATAAATAATTATTCATTTTCTTTCATATTATTATAATCCATTCATCTTTCAAAAATGAATTTGATGCATTATCTAATGCATCAAATTCACATGCTAAAATTTTAAGACATAAGTATGAACCGAAGAAATACAAATATATAAATTTTCATTCAGAATTATAAATTTTTGTTTTTCTAATTATTAAGTATTATTTAGAGCATAAATATGATGTACTAAATGAATAATGAAATAAAAGTATTGGGATTTCTTCTCGATATATTAAAAAATATATTCTTTATAAATTTACACGATATTTTAATAACATCACTTAGATTAATTTTACACACATTTGAATATAAAGAAACAACTTCATTACATTAATAGATGTACTACTTTTAGTAAGCTGCAATAAACGATATTTAGAGTTATTGGAATTTGCTTGCTCTGAAATGGAGCTGGAATTAATTATTTTTTAAAAAATATTTTCCCTAATAGCAATCCTTTGTTACAGTTTGTTTTGTTTGACTACTTATTATAAGCATATAATTATTTTATAATCATAATCGACTGAAATCAAACATAATGTTACAGATAAAACAAAGGCATTAGCTACTCTTGTTATGAAATTCATCTGTAGTTTTGAATTTTGAGTTTCTTTTTTTAAAAATCTACTTTTATATAGAGCCCAAGTAAAATCAATCCATATTCAGAAATCCATGTTGGATCTTTACCATTAAGATTAAAATTTGTTGTTTTAATGTTTCCACAAACAGTAATCATTAAAATATTTTTTCATTACAATTACTTCATATTTTTGTTTATTTTTTTAAATTCATTAACTACCATTTTTATAGTCATATTTAAATCTGATATGGATTAAATATAAATCCGTTATTCTATGAAATTGCTCAAAGTTTTCGAAACCTGAGTTTCTTTTATTTTTTTTTATTTTCTATATATGTTATTCTTTAGAATAGAAGTGAAATCAATTCATATTCAGAAATCCCCTTTTAGACTTATATTCTTCTCACTGCAATTTGTTGGCAGTCCCCTTCAAGAGGAATTAAGGCCTTAAAACAGACTACCCTACAATCATTAAACACTCATTACACTTTCCTATCGGTCGTTAGTGGCAAAGTTCCTATGCTCTGCAGTTCCCCTGCTGGAATAGAAGGAAGATAGAACAACAAAAAGCATGAGGTAAAAAAAAAAGAATTCTCACAGCATCTGTTTTCTTCTGTTAAGATACTCCTGTGAGACCAAAATGTTACATTAATTTCAAAGTATGCTTTTTTTTCTTCTCTCCTCTTTGGTGCTAATATTCTTTTATATATTCTCTAGCTAAGTTCTTAAGATATTCAAACCGTTTTAAGAACCTAAGATGTTTTGTTTGGCGTTTATGTATTTAACGTGCTATTTTTTCCCCTGACTAATCTTTTTTTTTTAAACAAATGACTGGTACATTGACAAATTAAAGCTACTAAAATGTTTAGAAGTTTTCTTTTTGGCTTAAGTTCAATTTTCAAAGTTTTGAATGTAGAGCTCTTAATCTGTTAATTATTGCTTTCGATAATATCTTAAGCATTCTTTCACATTTTGTAATTCCATATTAATAAAATGGTTGCGGTGTTTTGTTTTCTAATTAGGTTAGCATAACTTATTTCCAGGCATTGCATTTTTAAAATTAGCTATTTAAATATCCATTTCTATTTCTTTGGCGGATGAAAAAATTCTGTATTTTCTTAAGTGGAATTTCTACTATAAGGAGAACTGAAGATTTAAAACATAATTTCATATATAAAACTATATATAATGCAAAATATAATTTTATAAAATAATATTTGTTCCTCAGAATAATAACATATCATTTACTACTTGAATATTTCACAACATTTAATAAAATATCATCTTGACATAAAACATTGCAATTAATTCAGTTAATAAGTAATGTAATAATTGAAATTAGTTTTGTCACTAGTGACATCGTGTAAATATATTTGCATTTCTTTAAAAATTTCACTTCTACAAACTAATATTAACTTGAAAATCTGTATAAATAAAAAGTATGCTTACCTGCATGTCTCTTAGGACCTGCCGCACCGCTCATCCAATTGCGATGAAATTTTAAATACTTATCTATTGTATTTACGGGTTGATTATAGGCAAGATAAAATTATTTAATCAATTTAAATAAAAATGAATGATTATATGTATGCCCTATATGCGCTGCCGTACCGCTCATCCGATATCGATGAAACTTTGACCACTTACTACTTGCACTTATTTGTTTTTGGAAAAACAAAAGTATTGCCAACCCTAAAGTCTTGAACAATAAAGTCTAAAAAAAAAATTAATATACATGCACGCTTCTACTTTATATGTCACTCAATTTCAATGAGCACGTCGGGTACTTGCTAGAGAATTACGATTGGAAAGTAAATAAGACTCACTTTTTATTGGAAAAATACCATGCTTAAACATAGGTCATGACTGCTATGAGACAAATTCAAAAGGATTTAATCTTTATTCATAATTTTTTTAATTATTTGCAGCCTTTATTTGCAATGTTTTGGTTTCTATTCAAAATTATGCTAATCTTTTGCCTTATATCTAGTTTTCTACATTTTATTTCAGCTTAGTTATATTTACATCTCATTATGAAGAATTAAGAGATCTATTTTGAAATAAATTTTGTTACGCTGAATAGTTATTTCATAAGTATATTTATTTGAACAAAAATTCTTCAAATTTCGTAATCATTTTCTTTTATCTTTGAGACATCATTGGACCTGTTCAAAGATCATTCAAAGTCCGAAATTTCCTTAAGACTGCTGGTGCTGAGTCGTGGTTTTGATAAAACAGTTTGACTAAGTTGCGAGATTGCGAACTTAAAATCATTTTGAGTCGCGAACACACTTTGCATGAAGTTTTCAATGAATGCATTCCCTTTTATACTGGTTAGCTGTCAAGTTACATTTCAACATTTGCATATGCTGTTGTTTTAAAATTTTGGTTATTTGTTTGGTTGAATTAGAGTCGCACTAGACCTGTGCATTGGGTTATTGGTAACTGTCCGGGATCCATCGCGTAGAGCAGACCCGCTTTACATGAATACGCCCTCTAGTGGTGACATTTGGAGATGAATTTGTTTTTAGCAAAATGCATTTTCCATCCTTTTATAAAGGCGTGCCCAAAATTTCAGAGTTTTTGGATGAGTAGTTACTGTGGTATGTAGCTCTGTATAGGATAACTTTAAATTGGAACACCCTGTATATGCTGAAATTTGACAACAGAAGTTTAGCTGCTTTTTTTCTTACTGCATATATGGATTAATAAAGCATATAAAGGTATTTTTATTAGTTAATTGTATTTAATAATTAATTTAATTGTCCTGGTATGTGGTAAAATTATCGTTGATATGAGGAATGTCTGTAAATTCATTTGTTCTTATGAATTGTACCTTGGTTGGAGCGTTTATCATAAGCTGTCATAATTTCTTAGTACGAGGGGTAATCCAAAAATTTTTACAAGCAACAGTATATAGAAAGTGAAATTGTGGACGGGAACATTTTTACCCATAGTGGAGACATGACACGACGACTAGAGAAGTAGTCTCGCATAGAGGTGAGAGTCATGATACGACACCTATGGTCCAAGAATATGTCCCCATCGGGCATTCATTAGCAAATTGTTGAGGTATACGAGGGAGAGAAGCAATAAGTATTTAACATGTGACAAAATGCTGCCGTTCTTTTGAAGGAAGCAGACAGATAGCTGGAAACGTTTAGGTGGGAGGTCTGGAGCCACCCCCTACATACATCCCCGATTTTGCTCCTAGTGAACGTTTCCTTTTCTCGGCATTGAAGAATCACTTATCCAAAGCAAGATTCATATCAGACGGGGATGTTCAAAAATATGCTGAGAACTGGCTCTCAATATTCAAGACCTGATTTATACCACGATGGGTTAAACAAATTGATCCAGCAGTATATAAATGCCTCAACAGGTTTGCTAATGATGTTGAGTAGTGACCACTACATATGTCTAAATTACCATTTGTATCCTTTTTCTATTGTTAATAAGACATGTTTTACCTTGCCTTGTTAGCTTCTTTGTATTACCCGCCGTATTTAGTACACATAAAGGCTCTATACTTTAAAGTTATTACTTTAAAATATAGAGTTTAGACTAATTCTCGATTTCTTTTACAGAAGTTTGATTATAATTTGTAAAGAACAATGATATAGAGAAAACCTCTAATTTTCACTAAGAACTTCCCGAGAAATTCTTTAAATTCTGATAATGATTGTAAAATGTTTATAAAATCGAGTACAGAAAATGCATTACGACAATAAGAAATATGATAAAGCATAAATTACATAACATTCGCCATAAAACATAGAGCAGACAAAATGAATGAAAAATATTAATTCCTTATATGCAATCAAATCATTTTCTCTTCATGTTTCATTTTTGGCAAATTATCTTTTTACAGCAAACTGGTACCATCATCATAATAATAATAATAATTTATGTGTCAGGCTATTTTATGGCTTACATCTTATTATATTGAAAGTGTTTCATTTTATAAGTGTGCAATAGTGAGAAATGAAATGGTCTCATTTTTAATTTGCTAATAGGTAAAATTTGCATTTTAGGTTAAATATTCTTAAAAAAATGATTTCATTATAATAACACCTGGATGCCACAAAGAACTTAAGTTTGCAAAAATTTTAAGATATTGACAAATTTTAAAATGGACCTTTAAAAAATTTACTTAAATTTTAGTTTGGTTATAGTTGGTAAATGCTGCATTTTAGGTTCAAAAAGAAATTTAAAAATAGCTGTAACAATACATCATTTCTGAGGTACCACAAAGAGTTTAGAGTAGGTACAAATTTGAAATATTATAAACATTGAAAAAATAACAATGTTTATAATGCTTTAAATGTTTATGAATTTTTCGTACTTTAATGTTACAAAAGACTGTTTTAATTGTATATAAAAGTATTACAAATGGGAAAAAATATTAATTTCAAAATACAATAATAGTAATAAAATATTTTTAATGTCAAATTTTTGTTTATTATATCTGTGTCCTTAAGGATCAAGAATGCCACAAATGCAAAAGTTATATTTCTGCTTCATTGCCACATTTAACACTTGCTTTGTATTGCTGTTGGTTTGCTCTCACGTGGACCAATTCTGTTTCTTATATATCCTTCTCTTGTGATTAAGACATAGGCATTTTCAGCCGATTCTCTCCCCAGTTTCTCAGATCCTTACACTGCTTGCATGTAACAAGCAAGCCGGAAAAATTCGGTAACTGGGTCCTCTATACTATTTGGCACGATTTCAGATTATTCCTTATCGACATCAAAAGGCAAATTATCGGTACTATTAAAATTGAAAATCTAAAGCTCATTATTTCTTAAAAACTTCAAATTGTGGGAAAAATTTCAATTATATGAAACCTTACCAGTCTTACGGCACTTCAAGACGCACTCCAATATATATATATATATATATATATATATATATATATATATATATATATATATATATATAAATGAATTTATCTTATCTACACTGAAAGCAACTTTTTCTCGCTAATATAAGTTAAAAATTAATCGTTGGTTTATTCTTTCCTCCTTAAGACACAATAAACGTAGATCATGTTTATTGGATAGTTATTATTGGAAAGCAGGGAAATAAATTTGGAAAATTGTTGAAGACAAGGATTCAGCCGAAGATTGATACAGCGAAATATTTCGACAATTTAGAATAGTGTGACGAATAACAATGAGAATATACGTAGTCATATTTATTTGAAACAAAACGTAGTGAAATATGTCCAGTATTTAGGAATGAGAGAATATTGTTTTGGTTTGCATTACTTATTTAAAATTTTTAGATAATTCAATTGCTTTTGTTAAGATTTTGATAGGTCCCGTGGCATTATTAAGATTATAAAATAAATATATTTGTCATTTTCTTCTAAAGTAACAATATCTTGGAATGAAGAATGGTTCAGTTCAAGCCTCCCATTAAACCACTGTAGATTGGCATTTGAGAATTATTTTCTTTACATACAGGAAAAAAATATCCATAAATTGAACCAAATTTAAATTCTAAGCTATAAATGGTAAAAAAACAATAATCAAAAATAAAAATCATGTAATCACCAACTACAACACGATCTCTCTGTGAAAATTAAACCATTTTATTTCAATATTTTACGTATAAAAACGAATACGTTGCAAAATAGAAAAATTGTTAGCATTAAAGGTTGTTTCATTTTTATTATAATGATATTCGTAAAAAAAGGAACTCAGTAAAGAAATACGAACAAATCTCATTTATGCTAAAGATTGGATATGTATTTCCATAAGGAGATTGAAGACATTCTTAGAGATATTTAAATATTCGTTGATAATTATTTTTCGTTTCCGGTGCAATTGTTATAAATATTGACGTTATGTAAAATATTATTTACGGAATACATTTTTCTGTTTCTTTCTCTCTAGCGAAACAGTATTATTTGTTCTTCTATATATAACGTATTTTCAAAATCTGAATTCAAAACATTTATAAAAAAAATCTCTTGAGCATTCTGTTATGTCTTTGAATTTATAAAATTTGAAAAATATCAGCAAAGAGGAAAAGACAAAGGAAAGACAGTCTAAAAATTCCGGAAATTCAGAAATAAAATATTATACAAAGCATACTTTTTTTTTACTTCTCTGAGAGCGCTATTAGATTGTAACTCTTATCAATACGACAGTAATAATATTCGAGTTCGTTATTAATAATTGTTTAAAATACTACTCTACATTTATTTTTTAGAAAAATGAATTAAAAATTTATTTAAAGAAAACTAATACTTTTTTTTTATTAATTTAAATATTATGTTTTATAGAAAAAAACAGAAGACTCACCCCCCCCCAAAAAAAAACCCAAGAAGAAAAGTGAAATATTTGTAAATAAATTACATCCATCCGCAATTGCTAGTAATTCGTTTACGTCAAAAATATTTAAAACTTTAGAAAAAAATATTTCCAAATTCTTCTTAAATTAAAATGATTACTAAAATGACTTCACAAAAAAATATTAATTCATTTTGGAACGTTGAAAGATTAAAAAGTTCCAACAATCTAAGTGGGAAATAGTTCAGAGGGATTTAAATTAAATTTAGGAAAATAGTGTTAGTCTTGGAAATTTTTGATAAAAAAGTTTGCAAAAGGATACAACTTAAATACACGCATATACAGCAGTAGATGAAAAAAGTTACTATTTGACAAAAATGTAACACACAATATAACATTTAAACAGAAAGTCTTTTCATTAAATACGAAGGGAATTATCCTATACTATCAATATCGAACTTCATAAAGCAATTTCTATATTTTCAAAATTTTATTTAATACCGAATGTGTAGCACTTAAAATTTTTTTGGATGGAATGGAAATCTAATCTGAAATCATTGCCAATGAACAAGCAACAAATAACTAAGCCAAATAATTCAATTATTATAAAATTCATTGACGAGAAATTAAGAAATCACCAAATAATCAATTAAATTTAGAAAAATTGACTTGTTTTGAAAAAATAGGCTTTTGAAAATATTACAATTTTAATACTTCTAATTCCAAAAAATAATATTATTTCTTATTCCAATTTATAAATTTTAATCAGCATTTTAACTAATTCTATCTCAAATGTCTGAGAATTTCAGCATCAATTATATTTTAGTTTTTCGACTTTATTCCTTTTAAACCAAATTTTATTTTTCTGCTTCTCAAAATATGAAGATGAAAAAAAGTTTGCCAAATTCAATATTTCTAGAACAATTTTAACAAGATAAAGAAACCAGGTCCTTCATTTTAAATAAGTCCTGCTTCAAACTGATGAGTAAGCCTTTTCTAGTGGTGTTTTTTTAAGAACCGAAAGCCTTTTTGTGTTAAAATATCTCTTTGAAAAAGTCCACTTGCATTAAAACCTTTTAGTCAGCGAATTTAGTTTTGCTCTAACTTAAGTTAAAAAAGTAAAATCATTGCAAAACATGCTTTACTGAAGTTGACTCGTAAATAGAAAATGTTAGAATTTTCTTTTTATTCTTTCGTAGTCTTTAGGATAATTAATGCAGCATTTTGAAATTGTTTTAATGGTTTTCTGAGCTATTCAAACTGTGTACAGCAAATATTCAATATTTATTGAGCTAGAATGCATTATAATGGATTGCAATATTTATTTTTTCGTGTGAATTGATTTTGAAAAATTAGTCAATATTAAAAAAATAATTAAAACATAAAAAATAGTTTGTTTTTATTGTAAATCATATATCATCTTGATTATCCCACATTTTTGAAATAATGTTGATTATGCTAAGTGATATCTGAAGGAGTCTTAGCTTCTTTATATTTGAAAATTATTTTATGAAACATGAGAATTTTATTTCAATAATTTATTGTTTGGTATATTTATTAAAGAAATAAAAAACCACAGATATTTTTTAACTGATTTTCATACCCTAAATGTGGACGGTAATCCTTCTTCTGTACTGGTATACCATGTATAGTGACAGTGTCATATTTGCTAAAAAATTCAAACAGGAGCCTGTGATGCATCTACAAGTTCTAGACTTCTCCTTAAAAAAACGCATGTTTGACATTATGTTAGATTATCTATCTGAGATTACAATAAGCATTTTGAATAGAAGGTGAAAACTAATACATTACTTTAAATCAAATTAATAAAATTTTGTGCATAAATTTTATACAGCGAAGCCTGTCTGACCTGTTGTCCGTAATAAGTTACCACAATAATTACAAATGCAAAATATATAAATTGCATATTATGAATTTAGGAAAAAATACGTCAAGGAGTTGTCCTTCTGTACTAACCAAAGCGTGCAAGAAAGATAACTCAAAAATGCAATGACTTAAATATATATAATTTTTGTAACTGCAATTTTAGTTCTGTATTGAATTTTAGAATTAATTATTTGGAAAAATTCTATTCAAAAACTTATCCTATTTTTTATTACTATTAATCGCCAAAAAAAAAAGGATCACGAAAGATCTCACAATGAATTTATTCAAAAAAAAGGTCAGTTGAAAAAATGAAGGATTATTGTTAGCCAATTCCATGCAAAACATTTTCGATTTTATTTTATGTTCACAATTTTATGGAGAATAACATATCACATTTGACACTGTCTCTGCTTTTTTAAAATTTAGAACAAAATCAAAATGTAAAGATCAGTAAGAGGGGATTTTATCTTCTATAATTCTTAAAACCAAGTATTTGAAAAAAAAATCTTTAAAAAAATCAATATTTTTCATTGCTAAATCCTTTATGACCTAGAATTCAAAATCAAAATATTTGTCTTTTCAATAATCATACATCTCGAGACTCTTTGATCTTAGGAATAAGTAGAGCAATTTAACTTTATAAAGATTATCATTAAAGTACTACCGATTATAATTCTTAAATTTCATCAAAAAATAACCATACATAATTTGTTTCAGGGAAAGCCTATAATGCAATAGAAAATAAGACAGGATCAGAGAATTACTCCATCTTATATAGGCAACTGAATTTTAATTGAATGATTATCAGTATTGAAGTTAATGTGGGTAACTTCGATTTTTAAAAATCACTTTTTGTGAAAATAAAAATTTCTCATATTTAAAATTATTAATTTTGAAAAAATTGAAATATTTTTTTAAAATCAATTTTTTGAGAAAGTGCAGTGACTCTTGTATCTGCATTTATATGTTTCCGTGCTGTTTTAAATCTTAAAATACTATTTTTTAGAGTTATAATCTTTGATGGAAGAGCTGTATACTTATTTGTGTTATTTTGTTTAGAAGTGATGTTAAAGGTCTAAAATTTCTAGAATGTCTAACATTTTTTTATAAAAAAATATAGGCGTTTTAAATAACTGCATATAATTTATTAAAATCATCAAACATTTTTAAAAAAAATATTTCTCGTGAAATTTTAAAAAAATGGAATGTGCGAAATGGCTACACCCTAAATTGAACTATATTCTAGTAACACAAATCACATATTAGATATCTGAAATAAAAATAGAAGTTTATTCTTATCAATATATATATATATATATATATATATATATATATATATAATATGACTGACCTTATTTTTAAAGGCGGACTATTCAATAGCGGTATTATCGGAAATTATCTGTTTAAATATAACAACTTTATAACTTCAATTGCCATACACTAACCTATTATACAAATGTTTATAGAAAATCATTTCTAAAAGAAGTTCCGAATACTCATTATTGCCATTGGGAACAATCCTGTGAAACTTATAAATTAAAATAAAAACGTGTATCTAAATATCTGCACGATGTACTGTAAAATTAAAGACACATTTTCTGTAAGTACAATGCTTTAGATGCCACTTATATTTAATTAAGAGTTACACCAGATGAGAATTTAATTATTTGATTATACGGTTGCTGTAAATAACCATTGTTTTATATTGAAATTTATTTTTGAATTATTTACCTGAGTTATTTTTATTGGTAATAGAATCTAATTTATATCGGCCACCATTTCCAAGAAGCGCCAGAGCTGTTATGAGACAAATCTAATAATTCAGACTGAAAGTTGTTGAATTCAACAATTTTCAGTCTGCAATTTTGCCTTTAAATTCCCAGTTTAACTCCTAAACTTATTTCTAAAGACTAAACTCTAGTCAGATACACTTATTAAGCGGATTCTTTGGATCGATTCGAAACAATTCTCTACAAATTCGGAACTGCACTACTTGTTTTAAGATGTAGATATACTCTAGCTCGCAAATAAACTAATTTTTTTAGCCTTTTATAGCATATTCCAGGTAAAATTTAGTTAAATGTTCAATTAAAGTACTTAGAAAAATTTTTAAAATTTTGCTGTTTAATTTTTTTTCAGTTGAGATATATAATTTTATATTAATTATTGTGGCGATATTTGTGTTCTCTTAAACATGCATTCCAATATATTTATTTTATTCACTACAAGTATTCTTTATATTTCACAATAGTTTTTCATGAAATAGAAGCATGATCCGATATTTGAAATTGAATCTTATTTTCTTCTTTTAAATCAACTCTATTTTTAGATTTCGATTTTAGAAATAAAATAATTAGCAGAATTTTGAGGATTTTGATTTTTAGAAATATTAAAAATAAAAATCAATATAATTTTAAAACTTCCAAGTTCACTTAAAATGATTCGGATTCCATTTCTAGAAAAAAATTATGTGCAAAATTACAGTATATTAATAAATCTTTCAAATGAAATAGATATGTGATATCGATAAATCATATCGCATTCAAACACTTTAATAGCAGTTCGACTAATTGTGAATTGGCGATCAGAATTATGGTTTAAAAAATTTCAGTTTGAAGAATCAAAGTGTTAAGTTTTCATGATATCGTATTTCTTTATATATTCAAACTTAAGGCAAACCTATAACCAATAACAAAATTCTTTTATAATAAAACATTTACATTTAATTTTAAAATAAATATTTATCGAAATGATTTTTAAAAATAGATAAAATGTTAATTCATTATATACATTTTACTAATTTATATGCTTATAAAAATATATTAAGAAATTTCATAAACTTCCTAACAACATAATTTTACAAAAAATATTTTCGTTTTATTCATATTTACATGACAAAAAAATAATAAACAATTTAACTAAAAGAAATTGAGACAGATTTTGTTTAAATATTTTTACAAAAAAATTGGAACATTATTTGCAATTAACTTTAGGAGACAAAAGTTCATTGACATAAGAATTACAGTGGCAAGTGAAAATTTTTAAGTTTCAAAGCAAAGTAATAGCAATATTTAGAATGAAACCTAAAGAAAAATAGCAAATTTATACAAACAGCTCTTGTAATGCAACGAAACATCGTCTTCAGATAAAACTCAGCCTCTGGTATTCATCATTTGCATTACGATTTTACATCTTAAAACTTTCTTTTTATTCGTAAGGTTTATTCAAATTGTAACATTCTTACAAATAAGATGTTATTTACTCTAATAAATAAGTTTAGGTTTCAGAATATTGCAATATTTTGGACTGAAAATACTGTGTTTCCTACTTTTCATTCATACTGTGATTAATATCTCATTCTTTCTTTTGTTTTTACAAAAAAAAAAAAGATGAAAGTAAACTAAATCTATGATCTATTGAACTAAAAAAAAGTCTATTTAATTTTTTAAAACAATAAACATTTACTATTAAAAAGTAAGCTTTAAAATAACATGCATTAAAATTATAATCAAATTTCCAATACTATAGATTTACGAGGCCTCGTTGAGTATGGTAAGAAAAGTTATTAAATATTTAGGCATATTTGTGAAAAAATTCAGAAAATTCTAGGATGATGGGTCGGTGTACTGGGTTATTTTCAATCTTGAATTAATTAATGCTTTATTCATGTAATTATTCGGGCATATTTTCTAGCTACTGTTGTTTTTTATGCAGAACTATAGTTATTGAAAATTTGGGTACGTTTCCACTCATATTCCTGATTTACATTTCTAGTGGTGCTTCTTTTTTGTCTTTGTCATTCTAGATCTGCGTTGTATTTTCATGTTATGTTTATCCCATGCACTTATTACTCACTTTGTATAATGGGTTCAAGGTATTTTAAGTATTGATAAGTTGTTTGAAATTGCTGTATAATGAACTATATCTGTCATCCTTTGGTACCAGTGATATTATTTTTGTTTATGTGTTTTACTGTTTTTTCTGTAAAATTTTAAATTTAGTTTCTTGATTGTTTTATAATTTATTTTAAATATTTTAGTTTAGTCAAATGAACTATAATGTATATTTGTAATTGCCATTCCTACTCTGGCAATGATTTTAATTCTTTGAATAAATAGTGGTTCTAACACTATCACCTTCATGATCTTACACCTTTTCGGATTAGAATGTAGTCTTGGGACAGGCCAATACTATAAACTTATGCACTTTTTTCTTAATATTCAAATAGAGTTTCTACAAGATTTTGCTTTCTTATAATAAGGGAGTAATTTATATATTAAATACAGTCTCAAATTAGATAAAAGGATTGCATTATTTATCTTAAATCCTATTAATATCCCGCTTGAAAAAAAAGAAGTACTACAATGCGAAGAACATAGCCTTTTGCAACTATTCCAGTCAACCTTGAGTTTTTTGTAGCGCTCTTTATATTCTAAGTGTTAGTGTCTACTTTCTTCATAAAGACGTATTATGAAAAACTATGATAATTTTCATCTTGCTTTTTGAGCAACAACTGTGCCTTGGATTTTTCATTCTTTATATACATAGAATAAGTTTATAGTCGTTCTCTTTAAAAACTAGCAAGGAAAAAATTAATGTTTTAACTTAAAACATGTTTTAACTTTGACTGAAGTAATTATAAAGTTTTATTCATCTTAACGTTGATGATGATAATGCCTTGTATAACAGCAAATGGTGTAGTAGCTTCTGAGAGTAAAGGCACCTGAGCACCCAAGCGCAGAAATCTAACTGCTAGCTTATCTAACTTTTACAGGTAGGCGCTACTTTCATACAATGCTTTCACAGAGAACACAGGGAGAGGAGCAACCATGTCCAAGCTAGGGCTTGAATCTTGGGATGCCCAGATTACCGGAAAGGCATGCTACCATTAGGATGGGGCGCCGCATTTCTGAAAGTTGAAATAAACATTTTAAATAATGTATATCAATATATATAAAGATATATAAATGCTTCAATAGTTCAAGGATTCAAATCTATTTAATAACTTTTTACTTTAAAATAATTTAGGAAACTACACAATATCCTGCTTTTTTTTAATTCTTAAAACCGAATTTTTTAAATCCTAAGTTTGCAAGAGTCAATAATCAGAATCTCAAGAAATTTCCAAGGTATATCTCAAACAATGAATAGGCCGCGAACTTTTCTAGAAATATATTTTTTACTGCAAAAGAATAAGAAGCATTTATCTTCCACTCATGAAAATTTAACTCACGTTTTTGAAGCTAACGATCAAAATTTCATGACATGCTAATATAAATATCTTTAAAAAAATGAAAGAATTTCTAAAACAGTTTTGAAGGCGGTCTTTGGCTACTTAGATATGGACATCACTAAAAACTGAAATAACATTTTAAGGGGATCTTCAGGATTATGCAGTATTATGTTTAAACTTTGTTTACAAGACAAAAAAAACCGTTTTCTAACATGAAAATCGTTTGAGTTGTTTTTGTTTAAGCCTGCGATAATTTAATATTAAGTAAGATCCGAATTTTAAAGAAATTGTTTAAAGAAAAGTTGACTGAAGTTCAAATTGTCTCATTATTGATATGTTTCATATTTTTAGTAAAAAAAAAAGCTTATTATAAATTCTTTACTCTGTTATTTCCATTTAGGAAACATTCATATTATGTATTGCTAAAGTTTGTGATTTATTTTTTTAAAAAAAGAGAAAATATAATTATTTAATAGAAAAGAAAAAGGAGAAGTAAGCACAGTAGTTGTTAATTTAGTTTAAAATATTTCTTCATGGATTTATCTTAATTCATATTAGATTTTTCACTTACGTATCAAAGAAAGCAATCTTGCAAGCTTATATTGATAAAAGCTCTTTAGAAGAAAATGCATTCCAAAATGTAATTATATAATTTTATTTACTTTAATCAACTAAATTCTTTTCAACTTTCCCATGAGATACTTTTTATTTACAGAAATATTTCCATATTTAAAAGAAATAAGCTTCTTAATTCCAATAATGTAATTCAGAAAAAAATAAAAAAATTTTGGCAATCCTAAATTTTGCAACTTTATATAAAATTAAGGTTCAAAGTTTTACCCCTATTTTACTAAAATAATTTAAGAATTAACTATATTTAAATTAACAATAATGATTGCACATTTATGTTCTTGTTGAAACTCAGCGAGCAAGATTTTCTTCCAATTAGTTACGGAATTTGAAAATTTAAATGTAATTATGTCAAAAATATAAGCAAAATTTTGATATTTTATAACATAAAATTATATATTTCAATTGTTAAAATATCCTGCATTACTACAAAAAGTATACTAAAATAGAATTTACCCAATTTTAACATTCAAATTCTTAAAAAATAATTCTACTTTATTTTTAATTTGTATCCACTTTTAATTATTTAAAAATAATAATTCCATTTTAATGGAATTTTCACAAATACTATTTAAATGTAGGATAATACAATAATTATTAAGTTTTAAAAACGTTTGCTTAAAGCTATTTATTTTTTTAAGACATTATTCGACAATTCGTGGATTTAAAGATATTGACTCACATAATTTATGAATTAATAATTTCTCATCTTATTATTTAAATCAAGTAAATCAATCATATATTGAAACATAAACCAAAGAAATTTTAAGTAATACTTTTAGAACAAAACAAAGAATGAAAATAATACTGATTTAATTTTTGAAATTTAATTACATAACAGTAAGAAATAGTAAAAGAGAATTCAATTTTTTAGGAGCTTGTACTTCGGTTTCAGTAACAAAAAAAGTAGTGCAAAATTCACGCTCAAATACTTTTTTAAAAAATATCTAAATTCAGAGAATCATTTTGAGAGAAAAATGCAAAAGTAAACATAATCTTTGTATTTTCAAATTATATATATATATATATATATATACACTGAAGTGACAAAAGTCATGGGATGACTGTTAATATCGTGTCGGTCCTCCTTTTGCCCGGCGAAGTGCAACAACTCGACGTGTCATTTAGTCCACAAGTCGTTGGAAGTCCTCTGCAGGAATATTGAGCCATGCTATCTGTATAGACGTCCATAATTGTGAAAGTGTGGATGGTGCAGGAGTTTGGGCACGAACGGACCTTTCGATGATGTCCCATAAATGCTGGATGGGATTCATATAGGGCGATCTAGGTGGCCAGATTATGCGTTGGCATTGTCCGGAATGTTCTTCAAACCAATCGCGAACAGTTCTGGCCCGGTAACATGGCGCATTGTCATCCATAAAAATCCCATCGTTGTGTGGGTACGTGAAGTCCATGAATGGCTGCAAGTGATTTGCAAGCAGCTGAACATAACCATTTCCAGTCAATGATCGGTTCAGTTGCACCAGAGGACCGAGTCCATGCCATGTAAAAACAGCCCACACCATTATGCAGCCACCACCAGCTTGAACAGTGCCTTACTGACAGTTTTGGTCCATGGCTTCGTGGGGACTGCGCCACACTCGAACTCTACCATCAGCTCGTAACAACTGAAATCGTGACTCATCTGACCACGCCACGGTTTTCCACTGGTCTAGGGACCAGTCGATATGCTCACGAGCGCAGGAGAGTCGCTGCAGGCGATGTCGTGCTGTCTGTAAAGGCACTCGAGTCGGTCTTCTGCTGTCATAGCCGAAGGAAGACAAATTTCGCCGCACAGTCCTATCGGACAAGTCCCTCGTACGTCCCACATTGATTCCTGCAGTTATTTGACGAAGTGTTGCGTGTGTATTAACATTGACCTTCCTACACAGACGTAGGCGGTCTCGGTCTTTAAGTGCAGGTGGTCGCCCACTGCGCTGTCCATGATGGGATGTGATGCCTGAAATTTCATACTCTCGGCACACTCTTGATACTGTGGATCTCGGAATGTTGAATTCACTAACGATATCCGCAATGGAATGACCCATGCGTGTAGCTCCAACTAACATTCCACGTTCAAAGTCTGTTAATTCTCGTCATGCCGCCATAAATCACGAAAAACCTGTTCACATGAATAACTTGAACACAAATGAAAGCTCTGGAAAACGAACTGTTCATTTATACTTTTTCGCTGCGATACTACTGCCATCTATATATTTGCCTATTGCTATCCCATGACTTTTGTCACTTTAGTATATATATATATATAATATATATATATATATAATGAATACTTCTAAAATAAGCAGTATCCAAGAAGAAATGGAATACTAAATTTTATCTTCTTTATAAATTGTTTTAGAATTATCTTTTTAATCATCCGTGTTCTAGTTTATCAAGTATATTTTAAGTTATATCAATATTAGTATAGATGATAGGTATAATAATATGTCAGGTTGTAAACAAAATCACAATGAATTGTTCAGTGCTGTAAATAAACAATATTCATCAATAAGGATAATTATCATTTAAAATCTTGATTTTGGCTTACATAATGATAATTTCTTCATTAAAAGCGTATCGTTCGAAATTTCAATAATATTTTCTTATTGATAACCCCTATGCAATTCTTATGGATGCAGTTTAGGAATGTAGTTGTGTTTTCTCTGTTGTATAATATTTTTCATTTTGAATGTATAAACTATAAAGAAATCATAATTATTTATTTTAAATAATGCTCCAGAGTGATCAAGCATTTAAAGAAATTAATTTTAAAGTATGTACTTTTTGAGAACACTCAATGTTCCATCACTTATATTCATTATAGGGAATAAATAAACATTCTTTGATGCACCAGCCTAACAAGCTCAATATCCTGGTTTCCTATTACTACCTTGTTTATGAAAGCACGCACTTCACTAATTTGTCTTCCTGCGGAAAAGGAAGGCAAGTATTGGCAATTAACGCACCACTCCATCTTTCAAACACGTGCAATTACCGCATCAAGGAAAACGATATGAGTTTTTGAATCAATTTGTAATGTACTGTTCAGAAAATAGATCTTGCGTAAAGCTTAATTAAATGTACTCGGGTAACTGTTTAAGTTGGTAATTATGAAGTGATAGTTTTTTTCTGATTTTTCTTCTTTTGTTGTTCATGGAGAGTTAAGATAGATGCATTTTTTTGTTTCTTTCCCCTTCTACACATGTTATAAATTAGTAGAGCGGCATTTTTATGCCACGAGAAATGAGATACCTGAACTAATTACTTTGGAGTAGATTTTTAAAGTAACGATCATTATCACTTAAAATCTTGGTTATAGCTTTAAAAAAGATCATTTATTCATTAAAAGTGCACCGACCAAAATTTCAGTAATATTGTTGTAGGAAAATTATTAGCCACTAAATATGTTTTAATTAATTAAGGTATATTAATTGAAGCAATTATAATTTCTGGATATAAGTAAAATTAGCAAAATTTCAAGAACCTTACAGATATAATCTTTTTTAATTCTTAGACAAGCATTCTACATTACTTTATTTATTAATTATTTTAAATATCTTCCAATGTATGCCTAATAGTATTGCACATAAGATTAAATGCATTAGCTAAAGGTTAAATTTTATATACTGGATAAGACGTTATGTTAATTCACTCTTTAACAGAAAATTAAAGGATATAAAAATACGTTTTTAAGTAATATGACATGAATCCTTGATATATAGTTTTTAGCTCAATTTGGAGACGCTCTTAATTAAATACTTTATGTGATTGCAATAAAAAAGCTGTAGGCATTTCATATATTATGTAAAGTCCATAGAAACAAAAATAATTTGTTGGTCGCCAAAATTAACCAAGTGAAAGAGTCCCTTATTTTTCATCATTCATCGTATCAGATAAAACTGTTTAGTCACAAAATATCGATTGTCTATCAGAAATTTCACAACTTAAAATGTTAAATTTCTATTTTTTGTTTTAACATTTTGTAGTATAAGTTACTACACTAGAGTTATTGAAAAAGTTGCCGTTTTCTGCTTTAACTTCAATGTTTTATTTTCAGTTCTTGTTTATCTGTACTAATATTATAAATGGGAAAATATCTATACTAATATTATAAATAAGAATATATCTGTACTAATATTATAAATGGGAAAATATCTATACTAATATTATAAATAAGAATATATCTATACAAATATTATAAATGGAAAAGTTAGGATGGATGGATAGATGTTTGTCCGCCAATCATGCCAAAACGGCTGAAAGGAATTAGATGAAATTTAGTACAGAATCAGACTACAGTCTGGAACAGAACATAGGCTACTATCTATTCCGGTTTATTGAGAGATTCCTTTTTTATTAATTAAAAATTAAATTTCCTCGCTAGAACGGAGGTCAAATCCCTCTAAAAATGAGTAAGGCTTTGATCCCCTCCTCGCTAATTAGAATAGGCTTAGCATGCTTTCAAACGATTATTTCAAAAAATTCTGTTTATTTTCTTAGTGTTTGATGCATTTAAAGTCAAATTTTGTTAATTAATCAATCTTTTAGGTTCATTCTGAAGTACTTTTAAATTAATATAAAACATAATAAATGAAATAAAATAAAATCCAATATGCATTGTATTTCTCCAAGAGGCATAGGGAAGTCACGCATTTGCGTTACTCTAATTGACGTTGAAAATTCACGCGTGATCGTTGAGAACTGTGTTTTCATTTAAATTAAAAGTTTAAAAAATATTTAAATAGTGCTGTTGTGTATATCTCAGTCTTGATCAATAAATGAAATAGACTTGACACAATTTTAAAGAAACTTGGTCTTTATTTTTAGGTTGGTTGCATGTTTTTGTTATTAAATTTCATTTATGTTAATTGTATATTTTACTTATATCATTATACTTTTAAATGTATCTTTTAGGTTAGTTTTAATTTTTTGTTTTATCCTTATTTAATAGTAATTCGAAATGTCAGAAAACACAAATCTAATCTTTCGAAGAGAAGTAATAAAGCTCTGGCTATGAAAGTAGCTAGAAGATCTGTTTGCAATTTTAGTGTGCACTTGCGGACTAACAGAATTCCTCCAGCTGTAGGATAAATACAAGGATGCTTTATCAGAAGATATCGTGCATAAGCTAGATGACACCCACAATGGGCTAATCATTAACCGAGCTTTGGTATAAATTAAGGATCTCCATATCTGGAAAATGTCTCGCAGATTTCGGTCTACCCCCACTGCAGCGTACCGTTGCAAGTGTAATATCTAGTATAAAATGTTTTTAAAATCTGCTAGCTTGTTTCTTTCTTACTAGGTAAAAGATCACAAATTTTAAGCAAATAATAATGAATAGAAGATGGTAAAGAAAATCTATATAATTTACAGTAATTATACATCTTACATACATTATTTACAGTAATTGTATATCTAAAGACCGTTGCACGGCCTCAACAAATATGCACGGATAATAGAAATTAGTCACATAAATATGTTCAAAACTTCTAAAATTGTTGACCGTTTTTCGGCTATTTTATGGCAATATAGCAAATTTCCGCACTACTAATGAGTGAAGCTGATAAATTTTAAATAATTTTCAATATGCATGTACATCTTTTTGAAAGAACATATTATAAATATTGTTTTATATTGAATATTTTTGTTTCTTTATTCAACAAAAATATTACACAATATAAATTTTTGTTGTTTTTGTATCATATATTATTGCAGTATATTAATGTAATAAAATTTTAAGTGTTAGAGTGTTCCTCTATTCTATGACTAAAACTAATTAAAAATAAACATTAAATGTGTGTCAAAAAAGACTATTGAAGTAATCCTATTTTCACTACGTTGCTGAACCGATGGAATTTGAAGCCCGATTAGTCAATTAGTTTTGGTAAGAGAAAAAATGAAATTGCATGTGTTTAAAAAGTTAATTTTTTTCCTAAATATTTTTAAAATAAATTAATAAGTTAAGAGAAATATGAAGACTTAATTTTTATAATTTTTCCAGTAATAATGTTTTTGACTGAAATAACACAGGACGTACTTCATTTCATCATTTAGAGCATATTTTCCATCTGAAATGTGTGACAATCTTTAATGGTGTAGGAAGTTACATATTGTACTACGCACATATATACTGGGCATATTTATACCTTGCGACATAATAGCTTGACAAATAATGAAATTTTTACGTAACGGCAGAAGATGATTTAAAAGTATATTTTTGAAATCGAGAATTTTATATTAAAACCACAAAATACTTCCTTCTTAAGCAATTATAAGGTGATATTCGTGGCTCTATCAGACACGATATAATATATTATTGCCATCTAAAAGAACCCTTTTTGCTTGAAGTTTACAACAAAAAGCATTGAAATAACAAATCTATAAAATATAGGACTAATATATTTTCCCCATAAAAACTAAAATCCTAAATGATCAGTAGCACCAATCCATAGATAATCATTATCCTAATACGGTCAGTAAGAAAATGCTAAACACTTAATCTCACTGCTTTAAAGCAGCTTCAGCAATAGACCAAACTTTCAAACTCTTTCAAAAAGCTTAAATTATTACCCACCAAATAAACTGGTCTACTTCCTCGAAACTTGGAAAAGAAAAAGGAAAAACCTGGCCAAAACTCCAACTTCCGTACATCCGGTGAATCGCGGAAGTTAGAAGCTATTTAAGTAATCAGGGCGGCCTCAATCAATCATTGAGCGTATCAGATGAGATTATCATGGCACAGGATACCGATTGCTCCTCTTATTCCTGGGATTTACCAAATCTTTCTTCCAACCTCGGAAACAGGAAGCTCTTCGTTTTTCCCGTCCCTTTCAATGTACTTGGATGAAATCTCTTAAGAGATTTAGGCTAAGAATGTTGACCAATATCGATGGCTTCAAGCGATTTGATGAAATGGTCTGTCGCTGTCATTTATTTGATGGGGAGGATCGGTTTTCACTGCGTTGCAAGTCTCGGGAAGTGAAAATAGATTGGGGCATTTTTCCTTCGGTTTCTTAAGTGAATCTGTATATACAGAGGAATGCAAAATTTATCCACAAATCTACCTGTATTTTCTACTAACATTTTAATGTTTGTTATTTATATGTAAGTAGAAAGTGTTTTAAATAAAGTGTTATGTAGGACTTCATTATATCTTTCTTATTTATCTAAGGATCTCTTTCAAGTATTCTGAAAATAAAGCAGAAAGGTTTTGCAGCATATAAATACAGAAACTGCTTTATCAAAATATTACGAAATATGTTAAGATTCTTTAATAAAGTTTTCCTTTTTTATTTTTTTTTAACTTTTAGGGGAAACAAAGATCCTAAATATCAAAACTTTTAAGTTTAAAAATATTTTATCTACTAAAGTAATTTGAAGCGGAAATATTAAGGTTAAATGTTTTAAACACTATTTTTGGATAGATTATTTTAAACTGATTGGAATATTATGATATATTTATAACTTGGTTAATTAAAATTTATAAATAATAAAGTATTAAATATATTAACACAAATTTATATTAACAAATTTGTGTTACTTACTTAAAAAAGATTAAATTAGGAATGACCTTTGGCTTGCAACATAAATCAATCCCCAAAAAAATTAACATGTGTTCATTTTAATTGAGATATTTCAACATTGAGTTCATTTGAGGCTGAAATGTCGGGGTTTCTCTGTATAAGATGTGAGAGTTCTCTGTGCCTTTAAAAACCACAAAGGCAACCACTATCCTTTACTTGTTTAAGTACAAGGAAAATCATCCGACTTAACTGATGAATATTAAAAACCATGCTTGAACAACATTTGAAAGTTCTAAGAGAACATCCTTGCCCTCCAAACTCACTGAGTGGGTAGTAATAAAGAATAAAACATATGTCATAAATTCAATCTATTGGAATTAATGAACGGAAGAGAATATAATTTTTATTGAAAAGGCGTTTGGTCCTTTCAGTGTTGATAAAGTTAATAAAGAATTTTTTTAAAAAAATATTATATCATAAATAGTTCAAATTAGATATAAATACTAAGTTTAAATGAAAAAAAAAATGATTTAAAAGTAATAAAAAAGGAAATTGAAAAATCCAAGGTCCCTCTTAGGCAGGGATTAAAACTAGATTTTTCTGGGAGTCTGCTGGCTTTAGTCCAAGCACTGGCCCCTCGTGACACGAAAATCACAAGAAATTTTGGTTGCTGGGGGCAAAAAAAATATCAATAAAATAGTGACAATAAATTACACAATAATAATAAAATGTTATTTCAAAATTCAAATCTTAGCTAGATCATATCAAAACAAATAAATTAAACCATTATAAGACTATTATAAAAATATAAAACCAAAAAATTACAATAAGATATAAAAACGAAAACACACCAGTTGAATGCAAAAATATCCCAACAAATTTATGAAGAAAATTAAACATGCCAATTCCACCCACAAATAAATTATTATGCTATCATAAAGATATTAATTTATAATTAATGGTATGAATTTAGTACAAACACACCAAAAAATTAACGGAAAATCCAAAAAAATATTAAAGATATACTTAGTTATAACAGAATAAAGAAAGCATTTAACTTTACTTCAACAACAAAATCGCACGTAGATATAAAACTATAAATCTCAGATGCTCTACTATAAAAAGTTTTGAAGTAATATTTTCTATATAAGATTTTTTAGAAAGCAGCATCACTTAATATGAAAACTGTTGCCTATAAAACACCAGGATACTAAATATTTTTATAGGTGGAGAGAAATCTACAGTTTCCCGCAAAGAAATTTGTAATTCATTCTGCATAATTCCGCAGAAACTTTAGAACTGCCCGTTCACTTAGCGATATTAACATATAAGCCATCTAAGATTCCCTTCAAAGACGTTTTGGAAGCTCTTCTACTCTTTACGCTATGCATATTAATATGGTATGCAAACTTTTGATCTTTTGTTTCAAAGACGTGAGTAGGATTTCCACGAACCCAGAGACAGATGTTTCTTATTCTTCTGCTGCAGATGAGCGTTTCTCTAGGGGTAGTTGGAATTTGCTTTTATTTATTTTCATGAACAAATCTTAGGGAAACATTTGCAACTGATGGCGAATAAATATGCAAGATTGCTAAAGATCACTTTTCTGTCTATTGTTTCGAAAGAGATTATGGAAAATAATCGAATAATTTAAGGTATAAACTCAATTGCCCCGTCATTTTGTCTAATTATACCTCACTGCATTCCAATCAGATAAATTAAATCCGATTACTTCTTTTTAAATCTGTATGAAATTATCTTTGAATGGAAATAATTGCATGAAAATATATCATAAATTAAAATTACAGGATAATGTCGACTCTTCTGAGAAAGAAATGAATCAATCAGTATGACACATTTTACTCATAGTAGTTAAAAAATTATAATCGAAAAAATAAAGAAAATATTTATGAATAATAAAATTTAAGTATAGGTATTCTGCGCATTTTAACTTACTGACTTTAATATAAGATGAAGTTATTAAGCAAAAAAACAGACTAGAAAAAAATTAAGATATATTTGCTAAATAATTGTTGTTTATTAATTTTAGATGTAAGGAAGTATTAAATATGTAAAAGACGAAAGCTAATAATAATTTCAGCCTGAAAAAGCCTACATTATTAAAAATTGCTTCACCTATTTTACGCTCTGCAGAATACCTAAATATATTATTTTGAAATATACTTTAGGTAAATATTTGCGTTCAGAACTGCTTTTAAAAATTATTTAAACTATATCTTTTACTAATTGTCAATTAAAAATCAAATAACTGTGTAGCATGGAATTTTATGGGATAATTTTCAAAAGTAAATACATCTGTGTAAATTCTTAAATAAATACATTTTTAAGAATGGAGCAAAAACCATTTCTATGAATTTCTTTTTACCATATATATTTCAAGTACTAAATTACTGTAATTCACATAAGACCTTAAATTGTATTAAATCAATAACACATATTATTTCTTTAATTGATCAGTTTTTTTCTGTAACCATCATTTTTTGTTACATTTAATTTCTTTTCATATTATTAATATGCCTTATATAATAGATAGATCCCCTATATTTTTCTACAGATTTCAGAAAATCTTCCTGATTTGCATTAAACTGAGAAAAAAGAAATATTTTTCTGGTAGGCTATTACAACTGTAACCACATAATTAACAGAATCCAATCACGTAATATAACCATACATTTAGAGAAAAATTATTATATTTACGCATGAGTTGTAAATATTAATTTTCTGAGTAAAGTTAAAGTTGCAATTTTCATGGATTACTTATAGCATATTTCTTCTAAACGTGTTTCGATAAATTTTTCATGTTAATGAACATTATATAGCCAATACATTTGTAAAATTAAATAATTGTAAAAATTACACTCTAATTTTTGCATAAGGCAAAGTAAAGATTTGTCTGTTTATTTTGGGGACTAATTACCTTCAATAATTCAAAATATATTTTGATAAATTATGATGGTTTAAAATATAATTACCATAACAAATGAAAAAAATATGAAGTTATTTTTAATAGTAGAAATATTAATTGATAATTTAAGATTGTTTTCAATTTCACGCTTACAGTTATGTACCATTGCTAAAACAAAATTTAATGCATTATTTGTATCTGTTTCGTAACTTAAATCTTAAATACAACTTTTACATTAATATAATAAATACGAATTCCTCAAATTTATCTTCTCGGGTTGGATGCGAAATTTTTTCTGCAATTAATTTCATATAATTTACCATGCTATTAAATGTTATATTTCTGAAAGAAGATAAACTTTTTTTCTCGATTAATAAACTAAAGTAGTGTTTTCCCGTTTAATATTTTAATTTAAGACAGACTTTAACAATCATATATTAATTTATTATGTTATGAGCTTCCTAACTCCTTTTAAACTAATGCTAATAAAATTTATTAGTATGCGACGAAAAATCAAAATTAATAAGAGAAGTCAAAGAAAAACAGATAAAAAATAATATAAAAGAATCTTTAAATTTTAGAAAAATAACAGTGTTAATATTTGTGATTTTTTTTTGTTTTCTTAATCCTCCTTGAATAGAAAAGATGTTATATGAAAAATAATTTATTACTTTATAAAAGCCAATTCTAGAAAAAGAGATTCAACGTAATATTTTTAATAAATTTTAAATTCATTAGCATTTCCAAATATTAAATATACTGAAATGCTCCATCTAGTATTGTCACATTAATAAATTGTGAAATTCATTTCTAATTAAAACTCTTCACATATTATTAAATTTTCATCTTATTAAAAAATGTTTTTGCAAGCTTAGTAAATGATTTTAAATGTTCATAAATCATATTTAACATATGAGTGACCTTTTTCAAGTTTAAATGTTGCATTTGTTAATTAAAAATAATTTGTATCAGCCGCCACATCATTTCATCCTTTTCAGCAGCAAATGAAAGAAAAAAAAATATATATTAACAAAGTGACTCGATTTTATGTTGCAAAATATTTTATCCCATGCAGTTCATTTAAAAACTAAATAAGCATAATATATTCCTTTGGCGACCAATCTTCTTTGAGGATCTATCTTTATTCTTATTCAAGGACCCATTCCTTACTTTAATAGCTGCGGTTCGAGTCATCCGAGAGCAGCTCATATAGCAGCAATTTCTTGTTTCTCGGTATCCCCGGTAATACCAAGTTTTATCAAAAACCAGGAATGGATTTGATGTTCCATGAAGCAATTTGATTTCTCATCTGTAAAACAACATACTGAGATTTGGTTTATGTTTGGTCATTCAACTAGAAGCTGGTCTTAACTTTCCTATCGCTTTTACGGAACGAAACCCTTTATAAGAAGAGGGATTTGGGCCTGACTTTCCAATTAAAGCTCTGGGAAATATGTTTGGCAATCTCGTCCGCACCGATTGCTTTCTAAAGGGCTTGCCTATCGCCTTCTCTCTTTGAATTCTGACGAAGAATGGGAGAGTTTTGAGGCCCCGAGTGCATAATTTGCATTTTTATTGAGATTCATTGAATGAGATAACTAAAGACCTGTCATTTAAAAATAGGCATTAAACACAGGCTGAGTGGGTATATATGGATAATTTTGAAAGCGGAGGCTTGTTATGCGCTTTTGGTATAATTAATGATTGTTCTCGGTACTAATAATTTTCTCAACGAATGCAAATGACAATTTAATCTGCCTAAGGAGAAAATAACGCAACGTATTCCTATTTTTATGTGCTCATAATATATGAATGAATTGTTTTGCGTTTTTAGTTTATTAATTCAAATCCATTGTATTTTCTCATATTCAGTATTTTCTTCGATTAGAAAAATCAGTTTAAATTTAATTGATCTCATCATTATATCATACATATAAATAAATTAAATCATATATCATACATGTAAATTAAAATCATACATATAAATAAATATACTTAAATATTAAAAACAAGATTTGGACATTCCAGAATTAATATATTATGACTTCAATAGAGAATAGTAAAATCCGTTATTTATTAATTAAATGAATTTATTTTTATCTACGATATTTCAAATCTAAGCCTATATATTTCATTTTTAATTTATCCCATTAGATTCCATTTCTTTCTGTTTAAAAATGAATATGAAGACTGTTTTAATTGGTCTTCATGGTTTTGAGCTACGATCAGATGAAAACTCTTGAACTTGCAAACTCATTTCTAAAATTTTATACTTCATCAGAATGAACATATTTGGAAGCTACTGATTTAATTCTCAGTAACAGTTTGAGTAACTAGTTGAAAAATATTTCGTATTTGGAACTGTTTCAGTCACAACTTCATATTTTAGAGCAATAAAATTTCTACCCTTTCAATTTTGTCTTATATTTTCTTTTTATGAGAAGAATTGTGTAACGTATTTTAAGATTGTTCAAATAATGTTCACAATATATATATTATTAAACTTATTTATTTATATTATATATTTCAAATTATAAATATTTTTGTTTTTGGTCCTTTTTCATCCTTGAAACTCATTCAATCAAGAACATTTTACTCTGAAGAAATCTGGTATTCAGAAATGCAATCATATGAAAAACATAACGAAGTTTAACTCATCAGACCACTACACATTGCATAAACATTTTTTGTGATTATTAGTTACATACTCTCCCCTAATGCCCTTAAAAGTTTGAAGTTATGCACATATTGTATGAATGCAGGTTGTCTATTTGGACTTAATATTCTACAAATTGGAAAATTATAATAAAAACAGCGGCAAACATTTCAATTATGTGGTTTCTAATTTGTTCTATATGAATATAGTCTTATGTAATACCCGAAGGAAATAATTTATTGTAAATCAATAAATTTAAAACGATAATCCTATATTTGAAAATAGTTTTGGTTTTTGAATGGAGTTAATTTGCTGGTGTCTAGAATTGTATATTGCTACGTTATCTGTAATAACTAGCATTTATAAGGATGGGACCAAAGAGGAAAGGAAACAAAAATACAGATATGTGCAATGGAACATTATTGTATGAGGTGGAGCTAATAATGAAGAATTGCGGGTCGTTCTTGCCAAAATAACTAAAATCTCAAAAAACTACTATGTGTCAAATATTGTTTTCAGATTTTAACTTGTGCGAAAGAACATAGAAGTAGTTGAAAGTAAATAATTCGAAAATTTCAAAATAGGGTCTACATAGAAGTTTCTGAATTTTAAATCAGTTCCTTCTATTTCGGGATCAATTTTTATCAATAATTGAATTTCATTTAAAACTTGGTGAATAAAGAGATAGTTACAATGGTAGAGATATTTCATTTCAACCAATATATTTAAGAAAAATTATATTATTAATCTATAATCACATAGAAGATAATTAATTTATAAGAGACATCAGAATGTCATATCCAAATATTTTCTGAAATATTCTAAGTAATTCATAAGTGACTTAGCAGATTTTTCCAATCCATATCATCTAGAATATGTCCATGTAACTGCGAAATTTGTTGCCATGTGAAAAATTATCAATCTCGTTCGAGTTCTGAGTTTTCAAAATAAACTTGTAATGTTTCCTTCAGTTTAAAAAAAATAGTGGAGACCACCACTTATCCACTAGAATTTTTCTAAAATATATCATCTACAAAGAAGTTAATGAACTTCAATTAAAGTCATTTGCACTAATCGATTGCTTAGAATTTTTTTTTCAAAATTGCCTCAGAAATTATAAACTTTATTTACAAAATTATAAATAAAATAACGAATAAAAGTGTTGTCAAATGGAATGGAAAAATGAAACTTATCTACTAATCTTCAATAATAATATATCGATTATATTATATTGTTCGATTGATAATCTTTTTCCTTTTAATTTTGAAATTTTAAATTTTTTCTGAAAAAATATATAGTTAACAATCATTAAGGGCCTTCAAATAGTTACAGAATTTTCTTTTAAATGATATT
Source organism: Argiope trifasciata (assembly GCA_026543055.1). Classification (NCBI taxonomy): domain Eukaryota; kingdom Metazoa; phylum Arthropoda; class Arachnida; order Araneae; family Araneidae; genus Argiope; species Argiope trifasciata. The sequence goes on from JAPMOQ010036084.1 coordinate 535,130, forward strand.
GCAGACAAAGAATAAAAAAAAAACTTCTGTCAAACATTTAATAGATGTGACATTTCACGAAATATATTGATAGGAATTAATAAAGTACTTTAACTACACATCTAATTGCCTGCAGGTCTCAAAAACTTTTAATGACATACTTCTAAAACCTATAAATGTGTTTTTAACGCAACAAATCTACTTGAATTTTCATGAGATTCATACATCACGACTTTTTTGGATCAGGACCTTTCGTGAACAAAACCTTAGGAAACCACGTATCTATCACCAGTAAACCTAAAACATGAAAAATTCAACGTTGTTCTACGCTCAATAAATCCTGCTGCAGTTTTCCTCACCCCTCGCTTGATATTATATAGATTTATTTCATGTTATGCTCCCAAGTTTATTCTCAGCTTTCTATTCTCTATACAAAATAACGAAAGAAAAATAACAAAAAGTTGGAGAAAAAGTTGACGAGAGTTACCCGAGGCATTAGCTTACTCTTTCCACATATGCTATTTCTTTGTGAAAGCTTACTTGCTACGCTTCATGAAATATTCAGGCAAGTGTGCATGTCATTGCATGCTACAGCCTCCTCTGCTCAGCCTTTTTACCGCAGATCCTGTTTCATTCACAGTGAAATATAACCTTCATTTCAACTCGCATCTCACTATACTACATCTAACGCCAAACTGGATTATTCGAGAAAAAATCTTTTCCATAAATAAAACTTCTGGAATGAGAGAAACATTTTAGTGGAAAAGTAAGGTTTTATATGGATATGATTACATCCCGTCATCATTATTGCATAGCATAAAACGGAATTTTTTAAATAAAATTTGTTCAGGAAGGTTTGTTATTAATAGATTATCTACACTGGTGAAATTACTTCTAAAAATGAAGGTTTTCAATTCCCCAAATGCTTCTCCAAATGCTGTATCATCTAACATTAGATTAAATACAAAAAATATTCACAAATGAAAAAAGTGGTTTATTTTCAGAATTTATTTTATTATAATAAACATTTTACATGGCTAATGAAAATATATTCTGGCTTAGGGATAGAGAGTCTTTACCGAGATCCTGGCTTCTTGGATTTGAGTATGGCTGTTCTTCACCTACTGTTTTATGTATGAGGTGTAGAAATACCCCCCTTTGTAAAAAGGGGTTGTGCAAGCGAATACGTGAGTGTCATTTTCATGAGCTAGAAATCAGATTTCTACTCTTGAATGCACAGGGATCTTTACCCTCTGAAGTTACTGCATCCTCTTTCTGTGATAACTCGAACATGACATCTACAATGATAATATTAAAAGAAGAAGTCCCCTTTAAACATTGAACGTTTCTTTGAAAGAATAACTACAGACATAATTACAGTTTTCTATGCTGATCAATAGTAATTAAATATCTAATCCATCTCAAATGGCCTAACCCTTTGAATATTTAGCCACTCGAAACTGCCATTCACGTGGTTTTGTTGCAAAGTCTAAGTATTCCTGTGAAATCTTCACCCTTATTCGTTAATTTGGATTGATTGAATACTCAAGACGCGTTATTTATTCATTAGAATGGGAATTTAACATTTAAAGGATTTGAGCTTCAGTCAAGAGATGAATCTATTTCCTTTTTCAAATCATAACCATTGGCTAAAATTTGTGTTCTTAAACGTTTAATTTTTGTTCTTGCCAAATAGATAGTTACCTCACGAATACCCGAAACCACAATCGAACATCATTTTAACTAATAAACCAAAAAAAAAAATATTTTATAAATTTATCGCAAGAAAGCATCAAAATTCTGGTTTAATTAATTTTTTTATTAACATTTCAAAATCATCATTTTTAACACACTTTCTACCTTCAAAATATATTTAAAATGTGATAATTTTATGAATAATGGCCAGGACAGAGAGAGCCAGCACACTCATTCATCTTAAATATAAATAGAAATAAATTAATGAATGTGTTATAAATCATTTACTTTAAACAGTTATGAAGCAAATAATATTAATAAATAAGATAATTAGTATTGGAATATTTAGCCACTCGAAACTGCCATTCACGTGGTTTTGTTGTTCCTTTTCAAATTCAGTATGAGGAATTACTTACAGCAGAGAAAAAAATTATTTCAATATGAACATAATTTTTTTTTTTCTTTTTCGTATAGTTTTTCAAACTGTGTTGTGAACATAATTTTCATCTGTCTTCTAAACGCAGTTTGAAAAATATGAAACACAAATGCATTTGAATAATTTATTTAGTTGATTCGTACGAAATATTTTAAAACTAAATGAAAGAGAATTTGATTTGAAACATAAAGTCACTATCTTAAGTGAACATGCAAATCAAGTACGGTTAACCAACAGTTTATCACATCATTTATTTATTCTTTCTTTGTTTTGATACCTTTCAAAGTACAAGCGTGTAGGCAGTGTCTTTAATACTTTAAAAGATTTAAAATTATGCATATCATTTATGTCTTACGCTTTATTTTGCTAAGTTTTCCATAATGTTTAGTTTTAAATTTTTTCTTTCGAATAAAATATTGAGATTTCAACTCGGTTAGTGTGTTTTCCAATCTCAATTACCTACATTTTCCTTTTCGCATTGGAGATATTTCTGTTCAAACCACATTACGCATCCCGGTAGAGGATTTCATTTAAATACATAAATTCAGAACGAATTTCCTTTTATTTTTATGCTAATTGGAAATACTTGTTTGGGTAGCTTTCTATTCAGATAACTAAAGGAAGCTTTGTTAGTTATGTAGCAGTTGCAATCTGAATTGTGGAATACATTTTATTTTATTTCTGTTTCTAGCGAACAGACAATGAAATTAAATGAATGATATTTGCTTTAGAGAATTACACACTCAGAGGAATTTGTTTATAATAAAGATATATGCGGAATGTTGTAGGTGTTTTTTAATTTTCTTAAATTTGTACAAAGAAGCAAATATATATCACTTTATTTTCCAAATGCGAAATTTAATTGAATTCAGTAATTTGTCTTAAAAAATTCTATTTTTTTTAAATGCAGGAAAATTAATTGTTTTCATATATATATATGCATATAGTTTTTCAAATATATTTCATCTAGCGTTTTAAGACATAAATATATTGTGTGTGTCAGATGGTAGCACAAGGTATAATTTCTTTATAAACACATTTTTCATTTTACAAAAATTATTACCAAATTATTGTAGCAAATATTGTAGCAATATTTCTCATTTTTGAATACAGATTTTGAAAAGATGTGTTTTTTGTTCATAATTATAACTCCTCAGATTAATTGGCCTTTTATGCTTTATAATTTTCTCTTACAGCCTGAAATTGTCGTTTTAATATTTTTGTTGTTTCAGCTACTCGCAAAATACTTTTTTTTTCAAAAAATATTTAATCCAATAATTTATCGATTATTGGATGAATTAATGATTGTCCAAGTTTCAAGAAAAATAATCAAATGGCAAAAAAAGGAATTTTAAATAAATAATGCATCCATAAAAAGATTTATATTAATACGAAAATTCTGTCAGCCATTTTTTATTTTTAAAAAAAATCAGAAGATTCCATGAAAAATTAGAACTTCGGCAAAATCTATTTTCAATAATCATTCTAGTTCATTTCAGCTTCACATGCTATATAATTTGATTAATCTGCTTAGAATGAAATCTAATTAGCAACGTTTGATCATACAGTAGCACAATGCTTGAAATAATTTTCAAAAAGTAGGTTTCAATAGAAATAAAATAATTATAGTAAATATACACTATTTAATTTAATTAAAAAATTGATTCTTAAACATAACAAGGATATTTCGATTTTTTAAAGAAATATCCTTATGCTAAATTGTGAGATTCGATTGTACGAAATTGCATGAATTGATACAATACTTTTAGCATTTGTGTAATATTATGAGAAAGCGCTTTCCGATATCATGTATAATATAAAGTTTTTCATTTCATCCTTCCAATGCATATTGCTGTAAAGCTGTAAGGAAATTAATAAAGCTTTAATGAATAAAAAGATGCTTTCTCTCGAAATATTATAAAATTCATTTCATTTAAATTCATTACCTCTGACACATGACATTCGTTTGTGACTTAATAATCATTATCAATGCTATCGGTAAGAAATCTATCTTCAATAATTAAAAGAAAAATAGGAACAAATATTTTTTTTGAAAATGAAAAATATCATTTGTATTTTTGGCATAGTTACATAACTAAAGCATGATAAATACTTTTCATAATAAAGGTTTCGAGTTTTAACTATACCGCCTCCAAAATTTCATATCCGCCGCTAAAAAAATGCAATGTTAAGAAATGAAAATAAGCTGTAAAATCTTTCATTACAAAATAAATAAAAGAAAAAAAGAAAATTAAAATGAACTTCATTTCAGTTTATGATATTTAAAGTTTTTAATAAGGACTATAAAAATTATCAATAACTATAAATAATGATTTGGGAGGATTAAAAGTTAGTAACTAGTAAAATACGTTGCAGAATTTCAGAACATTTTACGACAAAGCTAACATGAATCGCATCTATGAATCCTGAAAAATAGAGTTTGCAATAATTAGGAAAACTTTTGAAAAAGATCTGATTTTCAAAAATGCATTTAGAAAAGCACAAACGATCAATCAACAAAAGGTTTCAAACACTTTCCAGTACTAAGATCCGTCTAAGTTGTATTTAACTAAAGCAAAGACTCTTCCAACCGGCCATGAATTAAGGAACCATCACCACCTCCAAACACCTGATTCATCTCTCTAAATTACACCTCCTATACTTTGAGCTGAAAAGGATTTGAACAATCTAATAACAGAAGGGAGCGGTTTGCTACATCGAAACCTCTTCGATTCCTCGTCTGAGAAAAGTAATTTGGTGGTAGAGGCGTCGAAAAGAACGATTTTCCTATTAAGTCCCCAGGCTTTTCCTGATTGCAAGCCCCCTGTGATCCTCCCACCCCTTACGGAGAGATGACCGTAATTGCGATAGAGGTAATAGCTGGAAGGAGAAAGAATACCGATTCGGTGTTGTCTAGGTCGCCAACAATGTCCTCCTTAAAGTGAATGATCTTTGGTATTTTCAATATCGAAGGTAAGGGGTTTACCGTTATTTGCTCAGTCGTTGACGTTGGCTTTTTCTTTGTGGTCCTGGAACATCAACGGTACCTTAAGGTAATGTTACTTGTAAACTTTCATGGAGGTAAATAGATTCGGTGGAGACTTGCTGACTTTCTTTTCTTCCTTCCGAATTCAAATAAGCCTTCTGCGAAGAGTGTATTGGGTTGAAAACAATTTTGTGAACTTTGCTGCCCAGGTCATTTGTTTTGGAAATGGTTATGGGAGGTTTGCGTGTTTTTAACGATGCGATTCCTCTACATCCAAGGAGAATAAATAAATAGCAGAAAGTTTGAAGCAAAGTTTGAAAATGAAAATTTCTTTTCCAAGATTAAAATATAGTAAACGTTTTTAAGAAGTGCAGACAGTTTTGTAGAGCTATTGAATTTAAAATCAATACATATAGTCTCAGTATAGGAAACATTTAGTGAAGCTATTCTCTTTTATAAATAAAGTATGTTGAAAGAGATTTCCACATGAATTTAAATCATATTTATTTTATATTTATTAATTTCCATTTTGGCTTAGCAACGAATATCAAATTTTAACTGTTTATATTGAAAATGATAAATCAGGTAAAAATATAATTGAGATTTATTTACAGCTTTATTATATATTTGCCACCTTTGAAGACCAGCTGATTAACAAATAATATTGATCACAGAAAATTTCTGTTAAATCTTTAGTATATAATGTGTTCCTAATTTTGTCCTTAAATTAGTTTTGAACTTCAATTTTTGTTAATTACATGATTCATGCTCTTTTAGAAGTCTTGCATAACTATACTGATTGAGTTTTATGCTATACTATATTCTTTAAAATGTGTATCATGTCTTTTAAAATTTATGTAATAAAGAGATAAAATCCAGTAATCTGCATGCTGAATCGGGTCACGTTGGGAAAAATATAATGATGCAAAGACGGAAGTGATTTTTTAAAATTTACTACAAATTATCTTTTATAATTTTAATATTATATCTAAGGATTAAACAGCAAAATTTCTCTGATTTCATAAATTAACTCAACCTAGTACACTAAGTCTGTACAAAGTCCCCAGTAAATACATAAAAAAAATTAAAAAGTCAACCAACTTTGAAATAAATTAATTTCTTACACTAATGGTATATTATAATCTTCAATTTTAAAAATCGGACGCTGAAAAAAGGAAATATTTATAACAGTAATGAAACTGATTGAAATTCCATTTATGGCATTGGAAATATTGTAATCCGTATTTAAAATTATTTTTAGAAATAAATTAAATTTAGCAAAGCTTTCAGGCGTTTAAATTCATATATATATA